>JANVCC010000037.1:2860772-2984473 GCA_025345505.1 Todiramphus chloris collaris
ATTTTTTTTTTTTTTTTTTTTTTTTTTTGCTTATCATGACAGATGAGAGCTGGTAAACATCAAGGGATGAAGTCACTGAACCAACACTTCCTCCACTGACTGCACTGAGCTTTAAGCCAGATCTTAAATGTTTATTATGCTCTGTCTGAAGAACAATAGGAATAGTAATTTCTCTGAAGATGCTCCTTATATTCTGAACTGCTATCATCAGCACTATTCCAGAGGAAACAACCATCCTCCATACAACACAGAATACAGAAAAGGTTTACTCTTTTTGCCTGTAAAAACCCATAGGTATTGTAAGGTGGTTTCCATGTACTCGGTGTCCTCAAAGATTCCTGAATATCATTAACAACACTTTGCATTGTGACTTATTAAGAGTAGTTTTCTATCCAGTGTCTTTA
The DNA here is from genome assembly GCA_025345505.1 of Todiramphus chloris collaris. Classification (NCBI taxonomy): domain Eukaryota; kingdom Metazoa; phylum Chordata; class Aves; order Coraciiformes; family Alcedinidae; genus Todiramphus; species Todiramphus chloris. Next base: position 2,861,177 of record JANVCC010000037.1, read on the forward strand.
TTTAAATGAAACAGAAGAACAATGAATGTTTAGTAGCCACGTGCCACGAGTAACCATGGAGTTTAAACCATACAACTGTTCAAAGTAAAGAAGTTTGCCAAAGGTCTGTCAAAATGGAAACATGACAGCAGCTGTTAGTCTGTTCATCAATTTTTTTTCTCCAATTTTCTGTCTACCTTTCTATGTATTTATGCACTTGCTGTTGTTCTGTGTCTCCAAAACCTCACCATCATAATGAAATTCATTACTTTAGCTTCTAGTGATTGCAAGAAAACCACCTTATGTCTTTGTGACTAAAGGTGGAATGCAACATGGGGTGAAGGAGCTGCCTTCGGTATGCAGTTCTTGCCACCTTCTTTGTCTGGCTTGCCTGAAAGTTGTGTTCTTATGATTTGTATAGGATACATACACTGTCTGTTAATCACATCAGATGACCACCACAGGCCACCTTGCAAAAGCTAACATCTTCTCTGAAGGGTACAGCATGAGCCTGTGATGACACATGCTATCTGCAGTTCAACTCAGGGGCAGGGGAGAGAGAAAGGAAGATTTCCCTAAGTAAATACAAAAAGATACTTCATCCTTAATAGGTCATTGCACAAGATTTTTACAAACATGGATTAGCTAATTTCACAGCTCAGGAGGTAAGTTTTCTTTTCCTCATGTGATATGTAGACATGCCAAGCCACAGTAAGTCAAAGTGGCGTGCACAAAACCCCAGTCATACCGACACTGGAGTGCAATGCTGATTCTCCTGAAGTCATCAGGACCTTTGCTGATAACTTCAAAAAGCAATAGACAGGCACAAATTTGCCTCAACATTGCAAGTTCATCATAGGCTATGTGCTTTCCTGATGGTACCTGCATTAAAATAGTGTTTGGAGATACATTTATCATAATTACAGCAACATACACTTTGTCTATAATACAAACATATTAGATTGAACATGGCAAGGCTTTTTTTCATCCTATGTATTTCCTGATGTACTTTTCTAAAATTCAGAAATTAATCAGACTATTGAATTTCAAGTTTGCATATATTCATTCAAATGTTTTACTAAAAATGTGTGCTTTGGCTTGTGGAACATATGTTTTAAGATTGTTAGCCTTATTCCCATGCTTCTGTGCTATGTTACACTCTAGCAAGCACCACGGCAGAATTTGCAAACAAGGTCTGAGGTCTCGCTGGGTTTGTCAGCTAGAGGCAGAAATGGAGATGTCAGGCACTCTGTACTTTTCCTTCCTGGGGGATCAATCAGAGATACCATGGCAGTGCTGGCTGGAAACTTTCTGCTATGCCAGCTGTTTCTGGGGGGTGGATTCGGGGTGGAACAGTAGTGTGTGGACCAAGAGCAAAGGTTAATTTGTGGCCTTCTCCTGGCAAAATTAGTGGTTCCAAATCTATTGGACTTTGATTTTCAATAGGCTGGGTAGCATTTCAACCCTGATTTCTAATGCACGCTGAAACACACTGAAATTGAGACATCTGGGAAGTCTATTTGTATACACTGAATGTAAATATTAGAATTTAAAGTAAGTTGAATGTTTCAGGTGATCTGATTCAAGCATACCACAAAATCAGTTCTGGTTTTGCTTCTGTGGTAAGTCTGACCTTGACAAGTCTTACCACAGCTTGAAATACTTTCTTCTGAACTACATTTTAGCAAACCTGGAAAAAAAAGTACCATGACACTACTTGTTAATTATCAGTCAAAAAGCCAGATTCAGATAACAGCTTTCAAGGTACATGGCTGATGACAACTTTAAAGGCAAAGTGCAAAATATACAGACTCCACAAACTGACATCTCTAGACTTAAAAAGGCTTACAATACGGGGGGAACAAAAAAACCCCAAAAAACAAAAAACAAACCCCAAAAAAACCCAAGAAAGAAAAAAGAAATCAGTCTGAGGAAGATGCAAACTGCAATGTCCTGAGGCCGTTACTGAAGCTGCAAATAAACAAAAATGTCCTTCTCGGAGCTTGAATATCTAACTTGCAGTGTTCCACTGGGTGGTTTTGGGAACAGAAGAAGGATAAGCAGAGCCAGGCACACTTCACTCAGCCTTCACAAAGCTGAGCACTAAACAAGAAAAAGAAAAAGCTTTCAGTACATCAAGTATAATAACTGGAAATACATGAAATTTAATTTCTGAGTTAAACAAATGACTATTCTGTATCATCTCTACCCAGTGCCTTCAGCCCTTCACAGAAAACATTCCATTTCTGTTATTTTGTTAACTATGAATTAAGTTCTCAACCAGCAATTACTTTTAAATTAGCTAAAATATTGTACTTGAAATAGAATAAGGATTGGAACAAATTACTTAGGAAACTAAACACTACGGCAGGCAGAAGCTTATTCGGAGAAAAGACAGGAAAAAGACACAAAATATAATTGTACAGGACAAAATAATACCAAACACAGCAAAAGCAGCTTACTTTCTTTTCAGCAACCAAGGCAAGATACCAAAACACACAGAATAGAATCCAAGTCCCAAAACATCTAATTTAGGCACCTGAAATAGGAAGCTGATGTTCTATATTCTAAGTCAGTGGGAAAAGAGAAAGTAAAAAGAAGTTTCTACAAAAACAATTCATAAATAAGCCTGATTTACAACCCAGGCTCTTACTGAAGGAGGTAACATTAGGTCATAGGAATATTCCTGAGTGAATAATCCTTTATTCCAGTCTCTGAGCACAAACAAGGAGTCTCTTCTGGGCACACAGGACGGATAAAACGGGCCTTCTCTTCCTCAGAGGAAGCAAGAAGAGAGTGTTTACCTCTCTCTCCTCTGAATTCTGCTGCTGTTATACTTCATGGCATATCTCCAGTCATTTGCTATGGAGGCTGAACTGAACCCGAGAGATAAACACATTTTCATCATCTGGAAACAATGAGGAAATTGTGAAAGAGAACCGACTTGTTCCTGCGGGAGGGAAGGATCAGAAGAAAATGCCCTACTGACAGAGTAATAGCGTGAGGGATAAGGCTGCTGACGTTCAGCCTCGCTGCCCGAGCCCTACCCCTCACTCGCTCTCCATCAAGCCCAGCAACAGGTGACCCCTCTGCAGACCCAGCGCTGCACACCAAACCTCACGCTGCATTTCTAACGCCTCCGCTAAGCTGGGGAACGAGAGCAGGCGGCTTCTCTGCCCAACGGACAGAGAAGAATCACTGGAGACGAGACTGCACCTCCCAAACCGCAGAGCAGAAACCAGCTCCAGACAAAGGGAGCGCTCTCTGCCGCGGGCGAGCGGCGGCGTGCGGCATCACGGCGGAACCCGCCGCCGCCCGCGCAGCGGGAGCGGCACCGACGCGCTCCCCGCCCGCCGGGGCTACTGCCCCGGCTCTCGTCGCCCACATCCCCGCTCTGGGGCTTGCACCGGCAACATTGGCTTCGCCATTCCCTTAGGAAACGCCCCAGGACTGTCCCCCTCCCCGCTTCCTCGGCATCTCCAGCGCCGGGAGCGCGCCACGCCCGCCGGCGGCGACAGACAATGCGGGACGCGTCCCGGGCGGGCTGGGGGCCCTGTGGGTGCGGTAGTTCCCTGCCCATCACCTGATGCTGTGGGCAGGCGCAGCCGAGGGCTGCAGGAACTACAAAACCCGCCAGGCAGCGCGCCTGGCAGTCTCGCTGGTGCAGTCCGCACCTTCGCACGCCTCGGGCGGCCGGAGCGCCGGCAGGGGCGGCTGCTGGCGCTGCCTGAGGAGGATGGTTTCACCCGGGACCCTGCCAGAGCTCCAGCGCGAGCGCTTCTGCCGGGGCCAGGAGCCTGCAGCGCTGTTCTGATGCAATGGTGGGATCTATTGCTCCTCTGCTGGCACCGCAACACCGCATGATCAGTTGTATCCACTGCAATTAAGTTTGCAGGATCTGGACACAGGAGGATCGAGCATGTACGTGTAACTGTACCAGCCGCCCTTCGGCATCTCTTCTAACCGCATCTCTCGCTCGTGTGCGTCCTGCTAGCTCCCGGTTCTGACTACAAGCTACACCGATCCTCAGCCCTAGTACCCTCAACCTTGCTTTGGGAACTACCTGAAGGAGCATGCATCGATTTGTCTCGGTTGCCAAGCCAACTGCGGCCAGCCTGGGGGTCTGCCGAAGCGGAAGGGAAGACATGGCTTTGCGCTGCGCCGCTTCGCTGGCGGCCGGGCGGCAGCCGCCGTGTCCCCGGCTCCCGCGACCGGCGCGGGAGGGGACGGTGCGCTGGAGCAGCGCTGCCGAGGCCTCCGCCGTGAAGATCAACGAGAAAGCGAGCAGGGAGAAGATCCTGACGCTGGAGTCCATGAACCCGCAAGTGAAGGCGGTGGAATATGCAGTGCGGGGCCCCATCGTCCTTAAAGCCGGCGAGATCGAGAAGGAGCTGCGGAAGGTGAGGCAGGGGCTGCCGGGGTGTAGGGCAGGGCTCGCTCCCCGCCGCTCCTCTACGCCGCCCGCTCCCGCGGCGTGCCCGCTGCCGCCGCCCGCGCTGGCCCTGCCCCCGGGGCACTCCTCCGCCGCCGCCGCTCCTGATTGGGGCGGCGGGGGGCTCGGCAGGGCCGCGGCCGCGATGGGGCCGACGTGGCAGGCGGTGGGGCCGCTGACACCCCGGGGGGATGAGTCGTGACCCTGTGGCAGCCTCGGGAAAGCGGGCGGCCGGGGAGGGACGGCGACGCTGCGAGTGCCGGTGCAGTGCCCCGTACCAAGTTAAAAACTCGCCGATCACAAGCAGCTATTCCTCCATCCCTCCTGCTGCCCGAAGCCGTGGCCGGACGCGCTTTCCCAGCGGGGGGCTGCGGGAGCGGCCGGGGCCAGGCCGGGGCGCGCAGCTGCCTCCAGACCCGACCCTGCTCTGCCCGGGCCGGCCCGGCCCCGGCCCCGTTCCGCTCCGGGACATCCCCCACTCGCGCCCCTTCACACGGGAGGCGGGAGAGGCACAAAACAAAGTAAACCGCCCTCCGGCTACTGTTTTATCTCGTGTCGCTGGTTGCGTAAGGCAAATACGGTATTATACCTCCATAAAGCACTGTTTACTTTTCTTTAGCCACTTTGACCCTTTGCTGCAATCCCATGCCATTTGTGTTATACAAGAGGGTGACTGACCAGCTTTCATCATACTGACAGAGCCTTTAAAGCGTTCCCGAGGATTCTGGCGACCGTCCCTTCGCCGGGGCCGGGTGGCACCTTTGGCTCCGGCGGTCTCCGAACACGGGAGATGCACCCGGCTCTTCCCAGGCACCGCTCCCCAGGCTCATCCACGCTCTGGCTTTTCCAAACTCGGGGGGATTGGTGCTTTCTGAAGAGAGCACCGATACCGTGCTTCTGTTTTTCTGAATGTCAGAAGTTGAGGTGCTGCCCAAAGTTTTAAGTGGTTAGCACCTTAAGGAGGATTGAGCAATAAAGCCTGAGGTGTGATACTCCTATGGGTCTGGCCAAAATGTACCATGCAGAACAGTCAGTGCTTACATTTTGCAGTCTGTATTTTTTTTTTTTTTCCATCTTCCTTATCTTAATTAGCATTGAAAAAAATCCCACCCAACCCCTTAGCAATTCAGGTATGGCTTTTTGCTTGTACTGTTCACATCACAGCTTCCCCACCAGGGCAAGGACTCACTTATTTTGGTTTTGAATAAAGCATCGGGCATGGTTGCTTTTCTATTATTTCAATTATTATCCCCTTCTTTTGCGGCTTTAAAGTCATTCTAATATGTTATTACAGGTACTGCAAGACCAGTTTGATTACTATATGTAAAATGCCTTGAACAAAACCACTGCCATAGCAATGCTAATATGAAGAGAGTACGGTCATTCTTTGGTCTTTGTGTTACTTGGTTCCCCTTGTTTTAGAAGGTGAAGCATGTTATCAGCTCATTGTGTATTATATACAGCAATTACTTACGTCTAACTCAATTATTAAAAATAGCTTTTTTTAGAATTCTACTTCAAGACTTCAGAGTGGTGATAGAGATGGTTCATTTCAGAACTTTTGTTTTGATTTTTACCTTAACACTTGCTTGTAAAGATGTCACTGACTTTATGCAGCTAGGTTCTCTAGTGGATGTATTTTCCAAATTATAAAATCTTCCAGTGTTCTCACTGAGTATGTTTGTTTTCAAGTTAACATCACGGGGGGGGGGGGAGAGATACTGCTTGACAAAACAAATATAATATGATCCTCACTAACTCCTCCCAACTCCCCTGCTTGCTACAATTACCAGCTGCGTCACTGGCAGAGAGACTGTGCACTTTTTAAAAAAAGCAAGAGCAAGTCATTAAAAGATTGCTGTGGCAGTTTTGTGCCCACTTACGTGGCATTTTCCATTTAAAAGTTTCTTGCTTGAACCAGTCTCATAGAATATATCACATACCCAGCATTCATGGGTATGTGACTGTGCTCTAAGATGACTAAAGCAAACAAAAACCTCCCTGTTTGCAGAGGAGTAGGACAGTATTACTGCAAAAATTGAGACAATGTGTCTTCAGAAAACACTAATCAACTTAAGGAAGCAGCTGAAAGACTTCTGCACTGCTGAAGTTAGTAATTTCTTTTTGCCTTTCTGATAAAAATATTTATTTCTTCTATTGTTTAATCAAACAGCCTTAGGTAGTACCTAGGTTCCTTAGAGTTGAAATATTATAGGTTATCTAAATGTCTACTTTTTTGGCCTACAATCAACTTCTGTGTGATCACAGGTCAATAGCACTTCTTTGCTTACTTTTGAGTAAGACTGGACAACTACTTTTTTCATCTCTCTCAACCTTAGCTCACAGAGTTAGGTCAACCACTGCCAGCAGAATCAACACTGCTGATAAAGAAAGGAGGCTGAAGTAGTTGTCAGAGAGGTAATGCCTTTCCAATCAAGGGCATCCTCCAATACTCCAATGAAGAGTAATCCATTATTATTCTTTGTTGGCAACAAAAGGGTTGCTTCACAGTAACTCTACTGCATATGATGAGGAAGGAGCTTTGCACAGGCACGGACTCCATAGTATGACATGGAAGTGCTTTACTGGCTGATTCCAGCAAGAGCAGGAAGACGTGAAACAATGATATACCCACTAGTAAATCTGCCTTTGTCTTGTTCTGCCGAGATGCCTTTGGGTCATTTGTTTCTAAACTAAAAGCATCTTGAGCACAGCCATTGTCTAATCAGAGGCAATAGATGCTCTCTCTGTTTAAACTTGGTTCAATTCAGTTACGCTTCATACTTGTATAACTTATACAGCTTGTTATGTAGACTATAAAACAGCTACTTGAAGCTGTTTGCACAGTGTAAGCTTTCATCTTCTTTGAGTTTTGTTCTGCTATTTCAGATTCTGAATAGCAGTTTCTCTGTTATTCTATCTGGCACTTGCTTCTTTTGTATATAAACTGCAAGTGATCACAACAGGAGCAGTAACTCCACAGTGCACACAGAAATAAGGACTAAAATGTTACTTGAGAAGTCTCCGACTAAGCAATTGAAGGGATAGTTCTTCTGAAAAGCAAACAAACATGAAGCATTAATTTCAGATAAAGTGCTCAGAATTAAGCCAGTGTGACAGGTTAGAATACTCTTAAAGCAGAGCAAGACTGATTGCTTGTCAGTACAGTTGGGGCATGCTCTACTTGTTGTCCTAGGACCTGTATTCATCTAGGTGGAAAATCAGGGGTTTGATCTACATTAAGTCTTTCCAGCTGGAACTCTTTATGCAAAATCACTTACTTGAATCACTTCTCTGAATATTTTTATAATTTTGAAATTGCATCATGCTTCAAAAGTGGAAACCTGATTTCTCTTCCCCTTTTCTAATGGTAATAATCAGCTGATCCTGGCTTACTAAGGTGATACAGGGAGAAAGAACTGACTTCAGCCATTTTCCTTGGTGTTGCTGGAAACTTTTTAAAGCAAACTAGAGCACTGGCATATTTTAATAAACAATTATGCTCTCAATAGAACTCAAACAAGTATTTTTTTTCTATCCCTTTATTTTAGACTTGCTAACAGATGGCTACTGTTTCAAATATTTACTTTAATTACATTTCAGACTATAAATTTTAGCCTAAACATGAATTCAGTGAAAGAATAATGTAATCTCTGGACAGCACCCTTCTATTTAATCAGTCATAACAAGCTAGCTTTATCTTTGCATAGGCAGCACACATACCTAATTTGTTACTTTGCATTCATATTAATTTTAACTGACCTTGTTATGGAAAGTCCCTTTATACCTGTTAGTTTGAAATCTCTTTCCAATTACATTCCATTTTTTTTCCCCATTTCCTGCTTATGCTTTCTATAACGTCAAGTTCTACATCACGTTAAGTTGGCTTACACATACTTGCAAAGCATGTGCATATTAAACAGCATTTTAGGACCCACAAGTCACGTCATGGTAACACTGGAAACTGTGCCTGGCTTAGTGTAAGTCACACAACATTAGGTCCCTGTTCAAAACTTTGAAGTTACTGAAACAGAATTGTAGGGCAGAAAGGGGTAGAGGAATGGTATGCAGAGATACAGTGCTAGCATGCAGAAAGTTCCTTCAGGTCAGCACAAATGGCAAGCATATTCCACCACTGGGCATAGAACTACATGCCTTTAATGGCAATATACAGCCTCTACAGATGGAAGACCATTTTTTTTTTCCTGACTTACTTTTACAGTAAAAGGGTTGTACACTCATCTCGTGTGCCCATGTTTTTCATTTGCATAACTATTGCAAATAGGTTCTCGTTGCATGTTTATTCTGCAAGTCACTGGTTCCATCCCTAGTTCAATCCATGTCTGTTTAGATAATACAACTACCAAATCCCCTTTACTTATGTAGCTAATCACAGGTGGCTTCTGCTAAAGTATTTTGGTCAGAAGGCTATAGAGCTTTTACTTTTTTTTTGCTTCAGGCTTTTAAATTGAATAGAAAAAAAATTCTGACTTAGAATCCAGACCTGAATGTAAATGCAAGTTGACTATGTCCCTGGGAGTTGTGGAAAGAGAAAACACAGTTTAGACAACAATGTGCAGAAATAGAATTTGACATGCCAAGAAAAAGATACAAGATTGACTGGTACACCCAGTAATTAGAGATGTTAAGCTTAAATTGCCATCCTATAATTTTCTGCTTTGAATACGTGACTGTGTGCACACTAAGAAAGCATCTTCCAAGCAAGAGCATTTGATGTCATTAAGACAGAGCTGTTGTTCCACAGTTGCCTGTACATGTTTGCATATGGAAGTGAAATCTGAAGTAAACCCCATGTTTTTTTAACAGGGTGAAAACTACTGCAGATAAAGATGAAAGAAAGTAAGTTTTAAGAGTACCATTACCAAAATTGTATGTTCAGAAGCACACAGCCCACAAGAGCCCATTATTTGATCTTTTCTTGTTGAATACAGTAGCAAAATCTATTCCAAAATAGCCCTTTTCCAATAGGTCTAAGTTAGAAGGGTCCTACTGTCTAATCTCCTTCTAATGAGCATTACTTTGATTCTGTCATATACAGTCACATTAAAATCTAGGACTTTTATAGGCAAAATGTTTGAATGCAAATGCACTTTGAACAATGTGTAAGGCAAAAGTAACCCGAGGACAAGTCCTGTTCTGTAATCCCTGAATCAGATCTGCCAATTAATGGTCAGCCTCACTGATTTTCTCATCTGATATTAGGGGGCATGCAAGTCATCACTGCCATTTCAAGTCAAAATCCAGAATTTGCCTTCTACTTCCTTCCAACAAGAATTCATGTCAGCTTGAATTATGTATGCATAACACAAACCCCAGGCCTTACTCTGTGGTAAGCAGGTCAGGATTATTTTTCTGCTGTGAGCAGAATAAATCTTAATTTTTATTTAAAAAGATTGGGATGCTAATTCAGGCCTTCAAGTCCCTATTAGTTAAGGGCCTCTGGGTAGTGCTTTCTTGTCCCTTTGAGAGAGGGGGGAAAAAAAACCAGAAAAAAGCAAGCAAGCAACTTGGCTACTGGATCTCAACTATGCTGAAATGTTTGGTTTTGACAGCTCTCTTATTATACAGCTTGTTTGTACAAGTCACAGCAAAAACAGACTTGGCTTGTGCTAAGGAAATAGCACACTGTTTCACAGGATGATGTTATTGCCTGATAACCATCAAGAGGAGGGACAAAGCAACAGCAATGAAAATGAAACAATGAGGAGCAGACAAGAGGAGCCAAATTCTGAAATTTAGAAATCATTGAAACACCATGTCACTCTTCTGGAATTAAAAGCATCTCACATTTTCACGGCCTCACCAAGGAAACCTTTTTCAATCCTTTCCTATTCCCATTACCGATTCCAAACCACAGGAGTTTTGCTACAGACTGAGGCTTTTGCTGACAACATGAACAAAGTCTACTTTAGGTCAGTTTGCACCCTTCTTTACTCTTTCTGGGCACAGTGTTATTTTGGAATTTGCCAGCACTCTTAGATGGCACCATTGTAAAGGGAATCTCCAGGCATACTACAATCCTAAGAGACAAATCAGGTCCTGGCAGTGCGTTGCCTTCATGTTAGTTCTTTGGCATAGTGTATGTTCTGGCATCATATAGTTTCTTTGATTAAATAAATCCCTGAACACTTCTTCCATGGTAACTCTCTCCTTGAGAGACAGTTCATCATTTCCTATTGTAGTCCTTACCTGCTGGGTTTCTTGAGGCCATGGATAGGGGAAGAGGAAGCTTCTCCAAACCTGGTTAACTACATAAAGATTTCTATTGGCTCTGCACCAATGAATTCTGGTTCACATATGAAACTCTCTTGTCCCAACTTTGTGTGATACTTAGAACACTGATACAGTTGTTAGAATAAGCCCCTCTGACCTGCTTCAGGTTTCAGAGGCTTTTCATCTGATCTCTTAAAAGACTGCATTTCTTCTGACAAGAGGCAAGTGACAGAAGTAACTCCTGAAGGAAGTTCAAAGGCTTCCTCAAATATGGGAAGAATCCTTTATTCCATTAAAAACCTTTCATTATGAAGAAGGCAGCAACTCCAAAAACCCCCAAAACTAACACGTATTTTAATTTTCTGCTTTGCATATGAATTTGAAAGTGCAAGATGGCTTCTTCAACTTTAAAAAAGGCTACTACAGTTAGTCCCTTTGCTGACCATTTCAAGAGAACAGCAGAACACTGGCTTTGTTCCCAACATGAAGATGAATCATGTTAGGACATTGTGAGACACTATCAAAGGCAGAAGGCTGTAGCAGTGGTTATTTTGTAGGGCTGGAGATTGCTTTTCCTCCTTCATGCAGTTCACACCTGCTTCAGTAGATAGGAGTATCAATCTGCTCCTGAGTTTGTTACTGGAGCTCCTGTTCTGCAAGCTTACTTTTCCAAATCTTTGCCTGCTGGCAGAGACCAGTTACAAGCCAGTCAGACTGTGTCTGGAACACACATTGATAGTGAAAGAGAGGCTGTGAGAGGGAAAAAACCCAAACATGAGGGTGAGAGAGGGAATATGATAGAGAGATGTGAGAGAAAGAATATGTATGGAGAGAGAAAAAGAGACAGGGGCAGCTCTCTGTCACCAGAAGAAAGGAAAAGAATTCCAGTGGCCTACTTTCTGCTTCCCTTGTATGTTCCTTGGCTTGCCAGGGACTTGTCTCAGCACAGGCATGTTGCTGACATGGTGAAAGACTGTTTAGTCTCCTGCAGGGAAATCTCACAATGTCCTGTTGCAACACTTATTCTGCTGTTCTACAACCTGATGTTGAGGTTATGAACATCACATTCACACTTCCTCCTTTCATACAGATCTTTTCATAGACCTTCCAGAAAGTATTTGATATTAATCTTCCCTTGGATACCCATGTGCACCAGAGCCACCACCATAGGAGAAGCCTTGACACGAGTAACCAATAACTAATGCCACTCTGTCTTAAGGATTTAAGTAGAATTTTGCCTTGAACACATCTGCAGAGTCATAGGCCCTGTCTAGACTTCCCTTGATGCCAGCTTCTGATATTCTTGCTTTGAAACTTTGACTCATTAGCATTTGACAACTGTTCTTGCTGGTTACTATTTCCTGTTCCTCCTTTCTGTGAAATGGTAAGATGAGACTTTCTGTTACCGAGGAATCAAAACCAAATCTGAACAATTCCTGATATTCCTTCTTTCCATAGAGAGATTGGAAATCAAGTAATTGAAATGATGAGAAAAAAAAAACAAGTAGTCATAACAATTATTTTCTAGATTTCACTAAGAGAGGATCTAGTGAATCTTGTGAAGACAGGTCTAAACAATTGCTGATAATAATTCATTGTCAGGGAAGGCAAAGACCCCAGTTATTTAAAAAGCATCTTTCTTTTGAAAGACAAAAAGGACAACAGCTCTTGCAGCTGTGACCAAGAAATACAAGTTAGTCAAGAGGACCCCAGGCCTTCAAGCAGGTATGTGGGAAAAGTGTGCACAACACAGAAAACCCAATTGTTCCTTCTCTACCAGGATTTTACAGTAAGATAACTGTTAGTATGTTTTTCTATTTTCTCCAGATCAACCAACTTAGTAGCAAAGGTAGTGTGGGGTTTATGGGTTAGGTGATGATTATACTCTTGCAGTTGATGCCCAATGGGCATAAATGCTGAGTTGGCACTAGCAGAGATCTGGATGGTATCAATGCTAATAAGATACAATGTTATTTGCAACAAACCTGACACAGATACCAAAAAGGTCTGGGTCTGTTACCTGTGTTGTAAAAGCTGTACCACTGTAAAATCTCCAAACGTACATTATGAAATTCAGGGCACATTTCAGCATTTCATTAACCAAAAAATTAACTATCTTTTGTTGGCGATCACAATAGTATTTGTGTGCAAAAACCATCTGATTTGTCTAACACAATATATTTATGTTAGGGTTTTGTGGGGTTTTTTTCTGTTTTTAATCAGATAACACAGGGTATTTCTGTTTCATCATATCGCTGAGAACTGCTATGTGTTTTTAGACTGCCTAACTTAAGGCATCCCTTACTCTTTAATAAAATTGTATTATGTGCAAATCTAGTGAGACTGAGTCAGTTTGCTGTAAGAAGGACCAAATGCAACTGAAGTCTGTGGGAATTGTTCTTAATTTCATACAAAATAAATCTGTTCTCCTTCTACATGTATCTTTCTTTTCCTAATTATTTGTAAATTAGAACAGAACAACTTTGTGCTATCAGTGGACCCCAGATAGTTTGACAGGAACCTATTTCTAGCTGTTTGCATTTCTCATAAATTGATAAACTTCAGTCTCAGATACTTGTAGTCTTTATCTGGCATCCCTATTCCTAATTCTTTATTTAAGGTTGAAATGCAACTCTTATTTAGGCACTCACTTAGCTCAGCAAACATAAAAGCAAATGACTGATGGAGTCAGTGTGTCACTTTCAATTATTTTAACTGATTTTTTTTTTTTAATTCCATATAACTGGAATATGATTCCAGTTATTTGATGGACTGAATCTGTAGTGGGGATTTGAATCACAGTATCAGATAACCTCTCAGCCATGTTACACAGCTGTAAACCTCCAGATCTTGGCATACCTGGGAATTTGTATCCCTGGTGACTGCTAATATTTTGGTCTTTTTTTTTTTTTTGCACATCTGGGTTCCAGTCTGTCACTGAAGTCCAAATCACAGTCCATGGTAGAAAAGCAAAAATTAGTTAAGGTTTGACAGACACATATTCTATACCCAAAGTCAGTAACTTGCTGTAAGTACATGGGCCAGGAAGAGGCTTTGCCAGTTCAGTTCACAGCCAGAACAGGTTGTTACATGTAATTTTGTACAGAAATCTAATTGGTCTCATTTTGCAGTTTGCTAGTCCATGTGAAAATTCTGTCACTGTTAGAAGGCCTCCCTACTATCTCTCATACTTAAACATACATCAGAAAAGCTATACGTTTGTTCTTCCCTACCTCATTTATTCTTCTTGTAATGTTGGCCTTCACTTTATCTTTTTTTATTTAAATCAATGGTGGTTTTTTCTACCAGACTGTTCCTTGCCTTCTTTTCCTTATTTTACTTTTTAAAGAGCTGTAATTGCTAATCAATAGCCATCAACTCTCTTCCCTCTGTTCTCAGTTCCTCACAGGAAAAATGTCTGCTTGTTCAGATTTTAGAGATTAGGAAGATTTCAAATACTGATGGTGATTATTTAGCACTTCTGCTGTTTATCATATAGAACCTTACTATGATTCATCTTCAATGTGTGGGTTCCAGGCAAGTTAATACCTTACTTGTAGCAAGCAGGGGAAAAAAATAAGTGCCAACTTATCATCTAAAAAGGTGTCACAGTCAGCATCACCTCTGTAAAGCATTTAAGATTTGCTGGCAGTATTGTGTAAGAAATGCACTAAGCTTTACATTAAACACTATGTGTTCCGAGATCAGGCACATATGGTTACAGCCATATGTCAGATACCAAAAAAGAGGAATTCTTTATCATCTACTTCAGCCCTAACAATACATTGTGAATTACCTCTTTTTAGGGAATCAAAAAACCTTTTACTGAAGTAATTAAAGCCAACATTGGAGATGCACATGCAATGGGACAGAGGCCAATCACCTTCCTTCGTCAGGTAAGAATATTATAAAATATTCTTGATTTTTAGGCATTCTCAAAGAATACCTTAAAATCTGTCAGATGTGTGTATTAGTATAAATGATTCCCCAGATGCACTTAGACTTCGAACAGTTCTTTTGTAAAGAATTACAAATTTTCATTTCTGAGTCCTATACCTTTCTGGCTGAGTGTCCCCTTTCAATACAGCAGCTTTCCTTACTTTTCAGAACATTCCCAATCCATACTTTCTCTTGCCATTTCTCCTATGTTATCAGTCAGCACATTCATTATCAATAATGCATGTCAAAAAAGAAGGTGGTTGTCTTCAAATTAAAAATCAAATGCCTTTCTTTATCTGGCAGTATACTTTAAGATTTGCATGCAGTTGGCTGCAACTAGTTGTATTGTGGCTGATTTTGCACATTTTACTCCTGGGCAAGATAATTGATAAGTTAACTTTTAGGAAAGACAACAACAGAATCCACATTTGTGTATTATTCCTAAAATACAAGCCAAGCTTAAAATTAGCATTACACTATCTACTGAGCATCACTTACACACACATGTAAAATCCTCAGTCCTACAATAGTGTAAATTCAGAGAGTTCCTGGACAAATGGAAGCTGTATCAAACTGGGGGTCCAAGTGATGAGATGATAAAAATGAGCTATATACCCAACTGTCAGCAAACCAGGAAGATCAGAGCTTCTTATTTTTCAGCTCCAGTGTTATTAAAGAAAGACTGGGTAAACAAGAAATACTTTCTCCCCATGACTGTGTGTGCACATGGATTAATTCTTTAGTTATTGTCCCACAAGCTAATAACAGCCTATCCATATTACACCATGTGAGCATAAAGTGAGAGAGACTGGAACAAATTAAGCTGATCTCAGCCAAGACCTCTAAATTCTTTGTGTCTTAAATTCCTTCATAAACTTAATTCTACTAGGTCATGTTTCTACTTTTACTATGTTCTATATCACCACTTCTTTTTTAATTAAATATTTTCCACAAATTCAAATTAGTAATAACCATAAGTTATTTTTGGGGAAGGATTATTAGAACATGCAACCGGGACTTCAAAATTTGATCATATTTCTCAGTTCTGCTCCATATATAAACTCCTCAATTCTTGGCAATAAAGTGGGCTAGTAATACACAAAGAGTGAAGGACAGAGCTGTTTAGAGATAACATATGAATAATGAACTGTAGTTTACGGTGTTTGCACTGTGCATAGCTCACTTGGACTCCAATCTTCACTGTCTGTAATACAAACAGTTAATAATTCTGTAACTGTTTTTATCAGCAGAACTTGGAACCCATTAAATTTTCTTCACTTCTGTAAGCACTACCCTTAAAAAAACAACTGCAAACTCTTAATCAAGAACCTTTGATTTAAATCAGTTCGTATTTGTGATCTTCATTTCCAAGGAAAGTTAACAACGAAAGTTAAAGTATTACCAACTTCAAACAACCACTGAGAAGTGGCCAATTTCCATTTTCTTGGCACTCTAGGTAGTGGCACTGTGTACATACCCAAACCTGCTGGACAGCCCAAGTTTTCCAGAAGATGCCAAGAAGCGAGCCAGACGGATCTTGCAGGGTTGTGGAGGAAACAGCTTAGGTAAGCATCTGCTTCAGTTGCTTTTGTTGGTATTAGAATCAACAAAGGTGGTTTCAGTATCTGCAGTGCTGAAATTTCTTAATTGTGTTTTATATAATTACAAGTCAAATGCGAGATAGCCTAGGGCAGAATGATAGAGGGAGAGTTCATAGTGTTGCCTACTGAGAAGCAGTGACTGACAGTGGGAATTTTTGATGAGACTTTTCACAGAAGAGGACAAGGTGAGGATTACACAGTTGTGGAGCCCTCACCACAGTAACATCTAGGCATAACCCTAAACAGAGTGATGAACTTTTTGCATTAGAAAACTAAGTGGCAGAGAGTACTAGTGAAGCTTTGTCACTGTTCTTAAGACATGTTAATCCTGGGCTCCAACAGCTATGTCTCCTGCTAAATCTAGGTGGGGCTGGTTACTGTTTTGTCATCTCTAGATGTTTCTCTGACAAGGAGTCTGCTGTCCCTGTAATGATGGCATCAGCAAACAACATGTGCCCATCTCAGCTGATCCAGTTAACAGTCCTGTATCTTAATTTTGAACCATCAGTCCAAGTATGTTTGTCAGGACATGAACTCGAGTATCAGAAACTCAGGTACCAAGGCGATAATGCTCTGCAAAGGGAAAGCTACACGGCTGAAAGGTGGTAGCTTTTTACTTAGCCAAGAGAGTGTTAACTGAAGATGTCAAAGCCCTATTTCTCCATGGTAAAATAATCCTTGGAAGAACTAAAGAACTCTGTTCTTCAACTACTGTTCCTGCAAGAGTAGGTGTGTAATATAGACATAAGTAAAAACTTTGCATATTCAGTAAAGAGGAAATGGAAGAGACAAACTCTTTATCATCTAAGCAGCTGTACTGCCTACTCAGATGTGAGAAATGCCACTAGAATTTCTAATCTGCAGATAGTGTTACAGCTGCTGGGTACAGCAAAGAATCTGGCACACTTAATTACCTTTTTTCAGGTAGGCAACAGTGACACTTTAGAGTACATATTAAAGTAATTGCCATATTTCTTCATCTTTTTGATTGTAATGTCTATTTGCACTGGCATATTTTGAAAGTAGGTGCTGTGAAACTTAATAAAGTAAACAAAACCTAAATAGTGGTCACGTTAGCAGTATTTTAGCCTTGGACTATTCCCAACAACACAACCTAATACAAAATGTATTTTATCTTCACCTTTTTTGCATTGGTTTTGTTTCTATACATAGAACATTAAAAATACGTTTGCCAAGATGGAGAAGTTCCTCTAGCTACATGAATTCCTTTCCTGGCTTACTTTGGAACAATTAATCCACATAGTACTAGTTGTCATGTAGGAGTTACTGGGGACGTACTAGAATTTTGCCTCCATCTTTCTTTGTAGTGATTTTCAAATTCAGGGACATGGTGAAAGTTCTCAGAATGCTGGGTCTTGGCCCCATGCTGGAGTGAAAAGAAAGGAATTCAACCTTACATGATATTTCAGAAATATGTTGTCTCTGTACAAAATTCCCTTTTTAGCAGATCACATATTTCAAGTAATTTGCATTAGCTCAGTAGACACTGAGGAAGTAAGCCTGAAACACTTGCAATATGCAAGTAAAATGATCATTTTGAACAGACCCTTTTAACTTCAGTGGATAAATTGAACTTCCGTAAGTAACTGGAGTCTAATTTTTTTTTTTTCCTGTTATATGTACCAAGAACAACTGTCCTTCTAAATTCCTGAAATCTAAAACCACTGTAGACCTTACTGATCTGTTGTAGTGGTTCATGCCTTCTCTCTACCCTCCCTGTCTCCTGTTATCATACATCAGCCCCTTCTCTTGGCATTATTTGCTCATCAGCCTCTGACAGCACCCCATAAACATGCAGTCTGAGGCAAGTGGCCTGGAAGTTACTCACTGTGTTGGTAGACTGACAGCTTACTCCTGTTCTCTTCACAGCTGAGGAGGAGAAATTTGCTTTCTCAGGAAAACTCAAAGGTCAAAACCCAATCCCTCCATGTAGCTTTAAGTGCTGTGTTGTGTTCTAATAAAACCGTATTTCCAAAAAATGTGTCTATCCAACACAGAAGTGGCTTAACTACATACATTCAAGCTCTTTGAAGTGTTGTACCAACATCTACACTGGCCTACATAAATGTATTAATTGCAAAGTTAATATGAATGTCTGCACCTCTGCATATGAACTAGATTAACCTCATTTACAATGAATGTTCATTTGCCGAAACCATACTCATAGTATGTATGCATATTTGCCTGTGGGATAACTGTCATCTTTCCAAGCAATTAAGAAATTCACCCCTCTCCTATATATGAAAATGCCTTATATATACAATGTTTTTGGGTTGGGCTTATTTATTTGCATCCCAAAGTGCAAACAGATGGCTTCTAGTCAAAGCTATCAGTTGAGTACAATTAAATGTAGAAGACCTGAAAATTGAATTCAGGTCTTCTGTATATCCTCACTGAGTCATGGGACTCAGCCCTCAATGGAGCACAAGAGAAAATGACAGCTTAGGTTTGTTCTCCTGCTTTAACAGCAGCTTCCTAGCTGTGGTCCAAGACCCCTGTATAGGCCCAGTATAGCTTTTAGTCCTGTAAAAATAAATGTTTAGGACATAAGGGAACTTTGTGCCCTGAATTACCATTTTGTCTCATGCAGTTGTGCAGTATCTGCAAAGGTTCTTTGTCTTTATAAATTATGCTTTCGCAGAAGTATTATCAGGCAGGCTACTAGCATATAACTGAGTGATGAGAGTTAAGTCAGGCACAATTATTCCACTCCACCCAACAGGCAAAAAAGATTCTGCAGCTTCGTGACAGTGTTCTAAATTAGATGTACACTTGTCACTTCATTGTCCATCAGTCTTAGGCTTCATAGCTTGAATCCATTCCTCACCTTGTTTTAGGCTTATTTTTAGTCTTTATTTGTTGCACATGCTCAGCAATGATGCACACAGGCATCTAACATCCTACTTAGTTTATTAGTTGTGCTCTGTAAACTGCACATCAGGCTTATAGACTGGTGTGATCCTAGATGTTTCTGCTACAAGTAAATGACAGGCGGTTGTGGGAGATTCTGTGGGAGGAGAGAGAAGCAGTTTAGGATTTTTTGGGTTCCATATAGTGGGAGAAAATGGTATTATATTATTTTCATATTGCAAATAGAATTCTTATTTTTGTCACAAATTTGAAGAAGTTATTTTCCTTTCTATTCCACATGCTACCTCTGTTCCCTGTTCTCATTACTTAAATAGCTGTTGGTTCACATTCTGAAGTGGTTTTCAACAAAAAGTAAGCAACTGGAGATAGTCAAAATGGAATTGCTGTCCTGGTTTGCAAACTAGACTTTAAACCCTACCTTTTGGCTATCTGGTATAGTTTTGGGGTTTGTTTTTGTTTGTTTGGGGTTTTTAATGGTTACTTATTGTATTTGTCTAATTCCTAATTAATTCTTTCACTTTATGAACAAACCAACTCCCTTTCCTATTCCTTGGGAAAAAAAACCCAACACAAACCTGGGGATCCAAAGCCCTCATGTATACAAACTGCTTCATACAATGCTAGCTCGGGAGTTTTGCTAGCAAACAGAAAAAATCTGATGTTCATTGTACTCAATTCTCACCTTACACTCTATTTTTCACAGGGTCTTACAGTGCCAGTCAAGGTATAAATTGCATCCGTGAAGATGTTGCTTCATATATTAAAAGAAGAGATGGAGGAGTTCCTGCAGATCCAGATAACATATATCTTACCACTGGGGCAAGTGATGGTATTGCTGTAAGTGTTAAAATTAAACCTGCCTTTTCTTGGTATAAACTATAATTTATAGTTAT
The DNA here is from genome assembly GCA_025345505.1 of Todiramphus chloris collaris. Classification (NCBI taxonomy): domain Eukaryota; kingdom Metazoa; phylum Chordata; class Aves; order Coraciiformes; family Alcedinidae; genus Todiramphus; species Todiramphus chloris. The sequence goes on from JANVCC010000037.1 coordinate 2,881,147, forward strand.
CTTCGGAAATACAGATCCCTGTTGAACATGTGGTCTCACAAACTGCTGTGAGTTTGATCTAACAGATGCTGAAGTAACATTAAGTGGATCTCCAGTATATCCAGTTGTGTGGATGCAAGACGCCAGCTAAAAAACAGGTCCATGAAGACAAAGTCTCTTTGTATACATTAATTTGTACCTTTGTAAAGGTAGTGTAAAATACAAAGGTGTCTAAATATAAATGTAGGAGATTCAGATCATTCATACTAAATAATAGTGTCCTCTGTGGTTAAGATACATAAACACTGAAGAACAGAGTGTATGAGTCAGTGTCAGAGAGAAGAAGGAATGACCTCAGAGGCAAGAAGTCTCAGCAACTCTGAGAAGTCTCATCAACTGCCCTACTAAACTCTCTGCTAGTGCAGATTAATACATGTGAAAATCCCAAACACCTATTTCAGTAGCCAGCTTATTTGGGAAGAAATTCAGGTTTTGGCTTCAACCAAGGTTCAAAGACGGTCCTCAGGTAAGGCAGGAATAGCTGTCTCTATTAGATATTTCCTTTACACAAACACATTTACTGATATTACAGCAATCAGCAGTTCTTTGCTTTTATTAAGACAGTCTTTTATTAAGACAGCCTTTTATAGCTTGTTCGTAGAAGTGTTTTGGTTTTGGTTTTTTTTTAATGACATCTAGTGGCAGAGTTCAGAACAACAATGTTCTGACATGAACAGTTCTCCAGATGTCTTTAATGAATTGGCTTTCCAGGGTTCATGGTGCCAAGTGCTATACCAGCAGCTTGTCAGGATGGCAGTGTAGCATCTCGAACCTGTACCATGCTTATTTGATTTCAACAATGATGAAAAGTCAGCAGTACAATAAGTCTCATTATTTGGCACTCCCATGGATAAAACTACTATTGCTTCGTAGCTTGGTAGACAGAGGGTGTTAAAGAGTTTTTTAATTTGCATTTGGTCCTTATTATACATTTTGGATGCTTAGTATTTTTAAAGTAGCGATGGGTACAAAATTATGGTGATTATAAATCAGCATCTTAGCAGCTGAGTTATTATGTGATGAGAGGCACAGAAAGGCAGATTTTGTTCTAGAACCAATGAGAAACTTAAAGTATAGTGCTACTATATCAGAAGAAATTTTTTTTTTACACTATTAATTACATTTTGATATGGATGCCTGATTTTTATTACTCTGTACTTCAGAGTCCTCCCTTGATTATAAAGGCAAGAAATCTCTCCACTTCCTGCACCAAATGAACTCTTTTTATTTAATTCAAGTGGAAAAAGCCTATGCGGAGACACAAACACACAGCTGTTGGGCATGGAAAAATCCTTTGGGCTGACCTTAGCACAAGCATTACATTTCTGTGTCTTCTGAGCATAAACTACATATGATACATTAGATTTCCATCCCAAGACATGCAGACTTTTGGTCTCTTCTATTACTTGAAAATGAAACCATGATGTGAGTCTCTAGCTTTGTTCCCACCTGGCAGAAATTGCTTGTAATCTTAAAAAAGGTCTCTCTGTTCAAAACGAGAACCTCCACAGGCCCCAGTTCTCATTTTTTGTTTTATATTTCTTGGTGTCTTGTTTTTCTTGAGAAAAAATGAGTGGAAGGCAACAAGCAACAACTAGGTGAGGCTTCTTTCCTTACAACTGGGCATGGTAAAAAAATCAGGATCTTGATATTGCCATTTCCAACTTTCCTTTAGAATGTTTTTCCTAAATTCTGCAGTTGATCAGACATGATCTTTAGAAGCCATGACATGCAAAGTTATTCCATTAAGCTGAGTTAGATCATCCTCACTCAGCCAGTAACTTAACTTGAAATAAATAAATGCCCTTTGATATGAGAAAATGACTGTATGCTTCTAGAATAGAAATCCCCCTTAACTTGAAAATTTTTAAGAAGGAAGACTGGTAACTTACTGCAGAGTATACTATTAATTCTGGTGTATGACTTTTGGTTGGTTTTTTTTTTTTTTTTTTTTAATTTCCTCCTTTTTCTCCAGACAATTTTAAAGATCCTGGTCTCAGGAGGTGGAAAATCCCGAACAGGAGTGATGATCCCTATACCGCAATATCCCTTATATTCAGCAGCCATATCTGAGCTAGATGCTATCCAGGTGAACTATTATTTGGATGAAGAAAATTGCTGGGCTTTAGATGTGAATGAGCTTCGCCGTTCCTTGAATGAAGCTAAAGCATACTGCAATCCCAAAGTCCTCTGCATCATCAACCCTGGAAATCCCACAGGTCTCTAGCAATTTTATTTAATCCATGGGGTTTAAGACCAATTTTTTTTTTCCCCTTTTTTTTCATTCACTTGACATTGCAGGCAAATCCTAAAAACACATCAAATATGTAAAGCTGAATTCTAGAGATCAGAGCTTTAAGTAGGACTGTGTGTCATACTTTTAGAAACATATTTGATATCATGGAGCTCCAGAGATTCAGGAAAAGGAGGGAGCAGGTTCGCTTCACTGGATCCCATTTGAAGCCACTGCTTCCACTGAAAGTTTGCAGACTTGTGGAATGACTTTCAGTCACTTTTTGTCTGTATCAAAGATCTCGTCTCTGACATGGCCTGTAGCCTTTTGCCTCTGAGAGACAATGACTACAGATATACTCTGTATTCAGTGGCAACCACTGCCTCCCTCAGAAGAGTTTAGTTTTTTGAGTAGTTGAGGTTTGTTAGTGAGAAAGTAGCTCCCACTTAAGCATCATACATGTATTTCAAATAATCAGTTATACACAGAGTACTCTTAACAAGTTATTGATTGATTACTGTATCTCACACTTTTTTGCTTGAGATGGACCAAGTTACCTTGAACCATAATTCCTCCAAAAATTTTCCTTAATTTCACACTTAGTGAATTGAATTCTAAAATTCAGTAGCACCTTAAAGAGGGATATCTTACTGAAAATCTAGTAGTCTGACTAGGTATGGCAAAAAGATTTGTGTATATATGCGCCACTAACTTTCTTCTTGCTTTAAAACTTAAACTATAGGGCAGGTGCAAAACAGAAAGTGCATTGAAGATGTGATACACTTTGCCTGGGAAGAGAAACTTTTTCTTCTGGCTGATGAGGTAATTGAGTATTCTGTTTTCTCAAGAGCACAGTTAAGAGTACATATATAAGGTATAATTTTGTTCCGTGTGTGGTGCTGGTATTTTTTAAGTACAGGGAACAGATTCTCTGTTACCATACTAAGACATGAACAAACATGTGAGATTCTTAATATCAGAGGATTAATACGTGTCATGGCTTGATCTGAATTTGAACTACAGGGAAAGTGTAGGGGGCATAAGCAAAGAGACACAATGAAGAACTTTGCTGGAACTGACCTGAAAACCTATGTGATACTCGGTCTGCTTCAAATGCAGGAAACAGAAGGAAATCAATTTAAACATACAATTTAAAGCTAAATTATACAAAGAAGCTCAATGTTCTTCCAAAAGCTACACTATTAAGTACCCGACATCAGATAAAATGTATCATTTCAGTCATTTCAGTAACTATTACTTAGCAAAGAATCTTGTGTCTTCTAATGACTTTGAGTGTTACCGCTGTTTTTTCAGTTCAGCTCTGGCTCTCTGAAAGGCCATCTTTTATCCTTAGTTCGGGGAACAGAGCACATTAATGTCTTCTGACTGTTCAGGTTTACCAGGACAATGTGTACTCTGAAGGATGCCAGTTTCATTCTTTCAAAAAGATTCTGTATGAGATGGGACCCGAGTACTATAACCATGTTGAGCTGGCCTCTTTTCACTCCACCTCTAAGGGATACATGGGCGAGTAAGTCTGCTTTAGTTGTTTTTTTTTCTTTTATTTCGTCTTCCTCATTAATCTGGTTGGACAGCCGTTTCATGTTAGTGACCTGAAGGGAATCTTACACTGTCTTCTGTTAATTGTAACTAAAAACTATTAAGAAAAGAAGCATTTAAAATACAGCATAATGGATTAGTTCAGTGGTTTTTGAAGTACTGAATACATTCATTTATTTTGGACACCTAATGCCTCAGTTCCACAAAGGTGAAATCCTACAGTCCTAAACCAGACCTGTGACAAAGGAAAATACAGTCTCCAACACTCAGGTGAACAGCTCAGGAATCACTGGCATGTTTGGTATTACACATGTTTGGGTTTGGTTGTTTTGGGGAGGACGAGATGGAAGAAAAATTATTTTCTGATTAAATGAATGCTGCTACACCCATACACTCTTGCTCTGAAGCACAAACAATCCAAGTTAATCATTAATGTGCTTAACAGGGAAGCTGCATGTACACATTTTTCTCTGTATGGGATACTAGGGCTTAATGACATATCCATTTAGTTCCATCTTAAAATATCATCAGTATAGCAGCTGTTTCAACAACCTGTATGTTACATATTGTAAGATCCTCATTAACTGTCTTTCCACTTCTGCAGTTATTTTCATTGCTTTTCCAGTATTTATACACTTGATGTTAACTGATCTTTTCTGTTCACTTTAATCATAGATGTGGCTACAGAGGAGGTTACATGGAGGTCATTAACTTGCACCCAGAAATTAAAGGACAGCTTGTTAAGCTGCTTTCTGTTCGCCTTTGTCCTCCAGTCTCGGGACAAGCAGCAATGGATATTGTAGTAAATCCTCCAATACCTGGAGAAGAATCTTATTCACAGTTCATAAAGGTCAGCAATAACATGCTTGTTCTTCTGTGCATTTCCTAAACCTTATCCCAAGTATTGTGAACTCAAAATATGCACAGAGACCAGACTTCCTCCCTTTATAGAACTGTGCAGGGTATTTTAAATTAACTCAGTATGACTACCTTGAAGAATACTTTTTTATTCCTTTTTATGGTTGCTTTGTTTAGGAGTCAAAAAAAAAAAAAAAAAGCTAAGGTGGCATTATAAAATCTGCTTACTTGCTGATAAATTCAACTTTTCTCCTGTGTTTAGCATGACAAAATAATTATTAAATAAGATTTGCTTTTACTAACATCAAAACAGGAATGTAAGTTCAAATACATCTATAAAATCAGCTTTGTTCTTAGGTATCCACTGCCTCTATATACTGAAAAACATGTATGGAAGTATATATTCTCACTTGTAAAAATGAAACTGAATCTGTCTTAAGAAATTACAGTATTGAGTCAGAACAAAGGTTCAGCTAACATGGTCTCTACAAATAGCCAAGAGCAGCTGCTCAGAAGGAAGAGTATAAGAGGGCATGCAGATAGAGACTTCTGCAGGTTACTGTCTCTCTACAACACTTTGTAACTGTATCCTGCTAATGCCTTTTTGCATTGCTGTCTTTAAGAGTATGACTGGAATTAGGAACATCATTTGCTCTAATAGCTCAGTAAAGCCCTGAGAGTGCTTAATTCAGGGAAGGCTTCTTGAAACATCATCATTTTCTCTGATGGTTTTTATTGCCACTTCGAATCTGTAAAACTGAACACTTTCCTTTTAAACAGGAGAAGGAGTCTGTTTTGAACAATCTTGCCAAAAAAGCCAAACTAACAGAAGACATGTTTAACAAGGTACCAGGAATTCACTGCAACCCGCTTCAAGGAGCTATGTATGCTTTCCCACGGATCTTTATTCCTTCCAAAGCCATCGAGGAAGCAAAGGTCAGTCAGTCATTCTTACCCCAATCCATTTTAACCTTCACATACTTGTCCCTGTCACTTCTAACAATAATTTTTTATTCCAGAGTTAGAGTAAGCTCACAAAGTTACATAAGCAGTGCTTCATCGACTACATGTGATCTTAAATGTAACATGACCTTTCTTTTAAGAAAGGGAAACAAACCAAAGCATTTCATCCCAGTGGCAAGGCTTCCAGGTTGAGAATGTTACCCAAGGATGTTCATGTTAAATACATTGTCACGGAGTGGGCAAATAGCTGGACCTGTGCAAATTCCAAATTGCTGCCTGTGGCTAGGTTGGGCCATGGGGATTGTGAATGGCACTGTGCTACTATTGACCCTCCAAAAGAAGCCCCAGTCAGGAAGTGTGGGAAAGAGAGAAGGAGATTTCCTTACAAATTTTAATCTGTACAATACCTTTTTTTTTTTTTTTTTAATTTGGGTTAGAAAGCCATATTACTAAATGACAAGTTGTTTTGTTCCTAACTAGAGCTCTATTACCTAACTTGTAATATTAGTTTTTAAAGGGCATTTTATCAGCATAGCTGAGTACAAAAATAGGGCTGTTTTTCAGCTGGTTATTTGATTAGGCATATAACCTGCATGCATCTAAGAACTTCCACAGTTATTAATCAGGGGACTTTCTAGTCAGAAGATAATTCAGGGGAATAAAATAGTAACTGCCTATGGAACTGGAACACAGCTCTCAAATTAATTTCATCTTGTCAAATGTCAGTGGCTTAGATTTTTATAAGTATAGGTTTGTGACTTTTGACAAAAAGTTACAAGCAAGTCAAGAAGAAAAACAAAATATCTAAAACCTTTCATTTGAAGCAAGTGGTTTGCGTAGTTTCTTCAGCCTTGTTCCTCCATGAAGTACTGTTATTTAATTTACAGTGTGGACTGTCCCATTAGCAATTTATCATCATCTTCTTTAGTAAATGGAGTAATAAGCTAATAATGTAAGATAAGGTTTCAGGAAGAAAAGCAATCAAGAAATTCTCTATATTTGGAATATTTTGACTTCAGTAACTCCAAAGCAGCCATTCTCTTAGGTTCATAAAATGGCACCTGATATGTTCTATTGCATGAAACTTTTGGAAGAGACCGGAATATGTGTTGTACCTGGAAGTGGATTTGGCCAAAGAGAAGGAAGCTACCATTTCAGGTACCATTTCTGGTTTTTAAGTCAGATGAAGTGTAACAAGCTAAGTACCATCCCAGTATTTTCTCTTCTGATTAATTATAAGGATTTTTAATTATGTAGTCTCACTTTCTACTGGACATTTTCTGTGGATTAACAGCTAGGTCAAAGACCTGGTCTGCTAAATGAGCCATTCAGGTTTTTACAGTGTTTTCATAGCTTGCTGATATAGTTTTATTCTATTTTTATACACTGATATTTGAAATGCCTTCTCCACAAATACAAGCAATAATAACAGCTTATACTCTAATATTAATGTTGGCTAAGGCATTACAAAAATTGGCCTGCTTTTTTCTGGAGGGAGGAGAGATTAAACAGTGTTTCCATATGGAAAAAACTGTATAAAAGATGCAGTATCTTCCCTATAAATCTGTTCTCTAAACACACTGACTTCAGTTTACCAGAACAAGATGCTGGACTAAATCTTCTAATACCAAAACTGTGAACATAAACTTTATTGCTTTTGCTTCCAATAAACAACACTTTAATCCAGCTGAGCCACTGATAGCTAGAATTTATCATGGAATTTAGCCTTGTTCAGTCTGAAGCAACACAACCGAGGCCTTTAGCCTCGGCAGTTCTGCTATCTGTCTGATTAGATACCTGGGTGCATGCAGCTCCAGGGGAAAGCTAGTGTGAGTCCATTCCTGTACCAGTGTGGGAAAAACATTTTGTTCTGTAGTCTTGCATACAGTCTTGCATTACATATTCAATACGATTTTCAGATTATGCAGAAGAAGGAAAAAATGGACTGAAAACTGCAGTGTGGGATGTTGCACTGTTTTAATGCTTCTGAATTAAGTTTTCAATTAAAAAGAAATGTACATTTACTCATAACTGCCTGCCCCTGAAGTTCAAAAAACTAGGTATAACTTGGCGTAACTGCCCCAAAAATGGAAACTGAGTTGCTGTTATTTCTTACTAACCTTTATCACTCAACAGAAAATAACAAGTCTTGAATTCCTATATATTAATCAATTGCAACAAATCGCTCTAGTTTAATAGTGTAGTTCAATTAAAGCATAAATGCAGAAACTAAGAGAATCACATCAAAACAGATATTAAAATTAACATGTTACTAGCTGAGCCCTGAGATTAATCAAGATCTGTGCAAAGACCACAGTTTAGCTTGTTTTGAAGATAATGTGGGTTATTTTTTTCTTCCTTTAAATATTATTTTTCAGAATGACCATTCTTCCTCCAGTAGAGAAGCTGAAGATCTTACTGGAGAAAGTGAAAGACTTCCACATAAAGTTTCTTGAAAAATATGCATGAAACTACTGTGGCTTTTTCCCCTCAACCACTCCCCTTCGAGGCAAATGCAGAAAATGAACACAGATGTGCTAAGAATGTGCTGTTCATCTAATTTAACTAAATTCAAAATAGACAGAACCAATCTCAGATACTGCCACAACTTATTTGACTATTAAATTTAACACCTGGTATAGAGGACATTGTTACATCAACCTTTTTTATTTTTAAGGGGAAGGGGAGAACATGAAGAAAGTAGTGAGAAGAGTCAGTAAATGATTTTGTGCCTTGACTGAAAGTTACCTTCATGAACTTCTGACTCAATAGGCTGGGGAAGGAAGTTGCTCATTAAAATTACTACTGTTGTGGGGTTTTTTTACAAAACAGAAATGTCAAGAGCAATTGTTTAGCTAGAAACATGTTTCCCATCTTAAAATTCTACTATACAAAAATTCAAAAGCCTACATTATAGGTACTGTTTTGTTTAATTTTTGTTGTTGTTAAGTATGAAGTGTTCTCCAAATCTGAATAAGCATTAGGTAGAGCATGCTTATTTAAAAAAATAATAATCTGTGGCAGATGTGTGCAGATACCTTTGAACTTCTGTTAAAAAGAAATCCTGCCATCACAGCATAATTTACAGTTTTGACCAGAGGAGTGAACATGGTGTCTGCTTGAACCTCATTTTTATGAAGCTGAAACACAATGAGGAACATTAGCTTCTTATTCATATACTATTCAATACATTATCCCAGCATAAGAGCACTGAACACTTCCTCTTATAACAACTCCAAGAGTCTCCTTTTATGGATATGGAACACAGTAAGCTACTGTTTCAAAGCTGATGTCAATACTGTCAATCCTTTCAAGCAGGGTAAAATACAACACTATTTCAGAATTGCTTTATCTATTGAGAACATTTGTTTGGAAGCACATGACCGAGACCCATTAACTGGCCAAAATCCAGCTTGAACTGGCAAGGACTAACAAATGTTGCTACCAGGAGAAATGCCGGGGGTAGTTTCTAATGAAGAAAAAAGTACTTAAAGGAGAATGTTTTGCACCAAGAACAGCTCCCTCTTAAATCTTCCACAGACATATTGCTGTCTGAATGATCCTGAGTGCTTGTTAAAACATAGCTAAACCAGGCTGCTATCTAGGAGTACATCTGTGTTACTCTATTAATCTATGTCTGTTTCCCTGCACAACAGAAGAAGGCTTCTTTTTCTCTAGAGTTAGAAGCTGGACACCTTCTGCTAGCACTGGTAAAAGACTGAGGGAACACAGCTTCCAGTATTCAGACATAAAAGCATTAGCATTTGTCAGGCTTAGGCTCAGCATTTACAGAATTTAGTCATTAAGAATATCTCATTTAATCTAGTGATTAATTTCAAGTTATTCAGAAGTAAACTAATTTTAATATCTACTAAGACTCTGTTAGGCTGCCTTTGTAGCTGGTTCAGCATCCTATGCTGATTTGGCTTCCTAAAGCCAAGGGCTAGAGAATCACCATACAGATAAGGCACGTGCAGATCTATTATGTGTGGAAGACAAGAGATGTTGCAAGTAATTGCCCTTGCAACAGCAGCCACTAGTCTATGACATGGCATTAGCAGTTGGTGTACTTCTCACAGTTCCTTACTGAAGTCTGTGAGAAGAACGTAGCACTTCTCCATCACCTACCCGTGGTCACATGTTCATAAATGCAAATGGCATGCTGCTACAAAGTTACTACAGAGGCTTTGAGGAAAAAAAGTATACTTTTATCCTTAGAGAAATGGACTTCTTGGAGGACAGCAGACTGAGAACACTTACATTGAGAAATATATCCATATCCATATCACATAGCCATTGACAAATACAACCTTTTATCTGTTAGCAATCACCACTTGGCATCCTTAATATGCACTAATAAAACAAATCCAGAAAGCAAAACTATAGTAAGAGGTCAGAATATTGATGTAAAAATAATACAAACAGCACTTTCCTATTCTGGGAATGTATCCAAATCAGATCTGGCTTTGGACTCGTAATGCAGTGTAGATTGAAGCTAAGATCTAACAACGGGAGTTAGAATATTTTTTTATATTTTTGTAACTACAACTTTTTCATGGGGTAGTATTTGTAATCTAATAAGTCAATAGATTTTATATTTGCCTTGCATTTGCACCTGATACTTCTGGAAAAATGTAAAGGTTTACAAGTTTCTAATGATAATTTACAGGTGTGAAAGGCTTTTTCTTTTAAGTCAGGACAGAAGTTCTTACTTTTAAATCAAAATATAATGGCATAAACTGAGGTTTTTTTCTAAACATTCTATTATGGTGCCTTTTATGTTTCTGACATTATAAAGGATAACAATTTGTTCTTGATGCATCTCATATGGAAGGGTGGTGATTTCTATTGTTCATCCACAATATTTGTATGTACTGTGATAAGGTTAATGTGCATTTTTGTGGAACAATCCTGTAAAGCTAAGAAAAGAGGCTTATTTTCAATGTCTTTGAAATATTTCATTGATAACAGACAATCCTTACTTTCAAATGCATGCTTCTAGGTTTGATTTTCCTACAGGTGCTCCTTATAATGGTACTTCAGTTGTATGAGACTTCCAAATAATAAAGCACATGTTAAAAAAAAAAAAAAAAAAAAAGTAGTACTAGTTCTCCATTTCCTATGCCATTGAAGCAACACTTTCTGGATTTCACTATGCATTTAACTCATGTTCAAACTTGTATTTTCTTTAATCCATGTACTAGATCATTAATTTCTGCATCACTTCAATTTATGGAGTTGAAATTTGTCAAACTACTTATCACAAAAATATTCCCTATCAGTGCAGAACTGTACAAAAAGATGGTCTTGGGCATGTTTTATAAGCAAGGCAGACTTCTTTCAGTTAAAGCTGATGAACTGTAGACTGAAAGCTTTTGTGATGGGTTTGTTTGGTATTATGGGTTGTTTCCTTTTAAAAAACTTCTTACATGGCTTGTATGAGGTTAAATTTATAGAGCAACAAAATCTTGTCTCTTTGCAGTGACGCCTCAAAATGACTTTGGTGGTGTTTGTTTGGTAATTCAAAAGAAAATTAAATTTAGGAAAAGCTAGTCCTGCTTCCTTAAACATACATGCATATGCCAGCACTACTGAAAAACAGCAAAAGCAGGCTGTTCTCTTTGTGTCAAGTATTTGAGTGTTTTCTGAAGGTGAAACATTTACCTGTTTCTTGGGGGAGTAGGTTGTTTGTTTTACAAACAAGAACATGGACTGATATAAAGTGGTTAATTGTCAGTCAGATTTTTTTTACAGCTTTTTTTGAGTGACATAGGCTGTCCCATCTGAATCAGTAGACAAGGACACTGTGCCAGATGCATATGATACAGAGAACACTATTAACTTCAGAGAGCTTGCAACATCAACTGCATACACTGTGTGAAAACCACTAGTGTTTTAAAACATTATCTAAATGCCATTTTACACAGCTCCTTGGTCAACACAAAATAAATAAAAATACCTTTTGTATTTGGACAAAACCCAAGGTACTCATACCTCTGGTGTGATTATTTTTTTTTGTATTTGGATGCAGGTAAGATGTTTCTGCAAGGAATTCTACTTTTAAGTATATGGCTTTAAATGTTTTTATACATTCAATATTATGTGTAGTCATGCCTTTCTAATCACAGAATGGTAAGGGTTGGAAAGGACTTCTGGAGATCTAGTCCAACTTCCTTACTAAAGCAGGTTCACCCAGAGCAGGCTGCACAGGATGGCGTCCAGGCGGCTTCTGAATATCTCCAGAGAGGGAGATAATATTCCACATTATGACATGTTTATTAAATACTCTTTTCACCAGATTAGAATTTACACAACCTGTAACCATTTGCATCAGGCAGAACAGGTTATGCACTCCGCTGCCTTTGAAGCACTGCATATGCTGCACGCTGAGGCAGAATATGCCATAAAATAGCTGAAACGAAACCTCATCTCTGAAACAGATCCTTCGTATGCAGTAAAAGTTCCCTAGTACCTGTCCAAACCCCGGCAGCACAACTACTGCCTGCCCTGCGATGCGGGTTGCTACTCAGCCCGGGGTGAAGTCACCTCCCTACCGCGGCTCCTCACGTGCCGAGGTCAGCAGCGGCCCCTTCAAAGCAATTAACAAAAAAATCACAATGAACTTTGTTGCACCGGGACAAAGCGCGTGTGGATGCATCTAGGCCTGCCCAGCTCCTGCCTGGAGCTGCGCGTCCCGGCTTTGTGCCCGCCCGCCCGGCCGTGCCCCAGCCCATCCCTGCTGCGCCCCCGGGACAGAGGGACCGCGAGCGTCCCGCCCTTACCGCTTCCCCGCGCCGCCTCCTCCTCTCCCTTCTGATGGGAGTGGCCGGCAGCCCCTCAGGGTGTCCTCCCACTCCACCGACCGGGACCTCCCGACGTCTCACACCCGCAGGCCCTCACAAGGTCTGGGGCCGCCTGTACCTGCCGCCCGGAGGGTGCGTCCGCCCGGGCCCGGGGAGGTGGAAGAGGAGAAAGGGAAGGAGAAGCCCCCGCTCTTACAAAAACTTCCCGGGTGAGGAGCGGTGCGCTTGTCCCGCAGGTGGCAGCCATGCCCCCGAGGAAGCCCGCGGGCAAGCGGCGCAGCACCGATTCGGGCGTGGAGCCCGACCGCGGGGCTCTCTCCCAGGAGAAGAAGGATCAGCGCATCGCGCTCTTTCTCAGCGACTTCGACCAGCAGGGTAGGGCCGGGGGCGGCAGCAAGGGCCTCGGGGCTGCTTCGCGTCCCCGGCGGGCATCGGCGCTCGCAGGCGCTGCTGAGGCTGCTCCCGGGGTGGGTCGGCGCGCTGGCCGGCCGCTGCGCCAGCTGGCCCCGTCGGCATGCGCTTCCCCAACCGGCAAAACGCGGGGAAGAAACAGCGGCTCCCGGCGAGGAGACCGCCGGCTCCGGGGCGAGCGGCGGCGAGCAACCGCTCGCCTCGTCCTGTGAGGGCGGCGAGACACGAACCCGCGCTCGGGCGGGCTCTGGGGCACCGCCGCTCCGGCAGGGGGCGCCCTTGCGGCGCCGAGCCCGGGGGGGGCCGCGGGTCCTTCTCCGTGGCGGGCGGGCCGCGGCCTGCGGCCCCACTCCCCTCGTGTCGCCTCGCCTCAGAGCTAGGGCGCAGCGCTGGCAGCTGTCTCCCTGCACCGCCTTCCTTCCCCAGCGTGAGCAGGGTCTGATGGCGACTTTCAGGGGCCCTGACTCACAAGTCAGATCATCCCGGATAAAACACTAGTTTATGTTTTAACGCGGTTTACTTGTGGCTGTGCTTGGAAATGTGTCACGCATAGGGCAAAACGTGGCCTGTTTTGTCTTAAAGCCAAGGAAAATATCCAGGAAATGAAGAAAGAGCTGGATTCACTCTTGCAAACAGCTGAAAAGGCGTTTACAGTGGAGCTGCTGAAGATGCCAGTTGCCATCAGGAGAATGAAAAGAAAAGACTTGCTTAGTAAGTGTGTGTGACCCAACGTTTGTCAGGGTTGCAAGCATCCTTACAGTGTGTTTTACCCTTGATTAACAGGAGAAAACCTCTAAACTTGGTGTCTCCTATGCAAAAAAAAGTTTGCTTTGTCTGCGGAATGTTTTAAGCTGAGTGGGCAGTGGTGTTACACTACACCTGCTCAGTAACAGCTCTTGTTCAGGGAGACTGACCTGTGTAACACATGGTATAGAATTAGTAGGTGACACGGTATAGAGTCTGGAGGATGCTTTTATGTGTGCTCTTAAGTCATCTTATTTAAACCTGAAGAGACAAAGTCTAGTATTTGCATAAAAACTTGAGCACTTCTTTCCACAAGGATCTGTTCATCCTACCCACAGAGATTATTTTGTCTGTCAGTTTGAAGTCTTTTACTACTGAGCCTTTCTTATCTAGTTGTTTACTTTTGATGGTGAGTGAACAAGTCTAATTTTAACCTCACATTTATGCAGCACTTTAAGCTGTGCTGTACAGTCAGTGTCAAAAACTATGCTGGGTGAGAACTGATGTTTTAGGAATCTACCTTGGAGCTGGAAATTGCAGGGGCCACACAAAGATCAAACCCAAGACTCTTAAAGAACTTGAGTATACTGTTAGCCTCTGCTGAGTATGTATTTCAACGTCTTTCTTGAACGATTCCGCCTAAAAGCATAAGTTTTTCGTCTTTGAATTAAGGTTATATATGCTAGCTCAGGTTAAACAGTTATTAACTAGTTATTAATAGTGCTTAAATAGTTATGTAAACAACTGTAATTCTTAATTACTTGTTCAGTTTCATAGCCCATAAGATAAGAACCTGCAGATAATAATTATGCAAGTAATAGTACATAAACAAGTTACACTTTTGAGTTACAGATTTGCAAGGAGGGGAGGAAGTGGCTCTTGCTGCTGCAGTGGTAAGTGTGGGTTTTCAATCTTTATCGCAGCTTACAGAATAGGAGCCTTCTCTGCTGTAAACATTTTGGACAGATGATTTTGTTTGGTTGCTGCCTGTTGAAATAGAAGGTAATATGAAAAGGCTAGACAACCAGCTGTGGTGCAGTTACGAACATTACCTGAAGGTTTAGGGTCATCTACAGTCAGAAATCCAGATGTTTCTGAAAAAAACTAACCTGGTGTTTAGCCAATCCCACTTCTGTCACTTTCTTTTATGCCCTTTTAGTTCACTGCCTTATATAGGATAATATGGAGTTCCTGAGCAAAATGTCTTGACCTTCCCTTGTTGGATAAACTCTTTTTTTATTCTTCAGACTGACTGTTCTCTAGAAGACATACCAAATCCAAAACTGGTGAGGACCAACAGCAAAAAAGGCAAGTCAATCCATTAATATATATAGCTTGGGTTTTAAATTTGTTTTTTTAATTGCTTTGAACTGAGCATTTCTGAAGTGAACGAAGAGCCTGAAGGATGCAAGGGGGGGAAAGAGTATAACTAGAAGTGTAACATGCATTCAGCATTCAGTGTGGAGGATCATGAGCTACGCTACTATTGAGGTACTTCAAAACACGAGATAAGAGTTGCTGTCCTTTGAATTTATCACTGAAAATGGCGAGAAGAGACAGATTTAAGTGACTTGCTAGTGCTTTACAGTATAGTAGAGGAGCTAGGAAAGTCACCTCTAATTTCTTACAGGTTGCCCCCTTTGACCTCCTGCCCATTGAGGTTTGTAAGGAAAGGACACTACCGCTGAAATGAATTTTAATTTGTAGGGGGTTGAAGGTTATGTAGTGTCTTTTAACTGTTGTGTCAGTGACAAACACACATAGTTTGCTTTGAACTCTGTCCCTGGCAAATGACCACCGGATAGCAGAACTGATCCATAGCTGTCAGTGGGTAAATAGTCTTCAAAGGGTTTTTAAGTGGCATTTTGTGCCCTTCATGAGATTTTTCTTTTCCTTGTGTTTCTAATACGTATTTCTAGTCAAGGTAACTACAATTGTTGAATATGAAGATGCCAAGCATATTTCTGCAAAGAAAATATCTAAAAAAGTAAGTTTATTCTAAGCAAACAACATAAGGGTTTAATTACTTCTGCCTTTCATGAGCTCTGCTAGATGCATGACGAGGCAGGCCAAGGCCTGCTGTTTGTTTGAAAAATCAACTGGTTTAAATTCAATGTATTTTAAGTTAAGCGAGGCTAAAAACTATATAGCAAATTACTTTCATAATGAAATATGGTATCTGCACTTTGAGTAACTGATTCACACAGACCTGCAGATACTGGCATAGTCATTCCCTCTGGCCAGTGAGTCTTGATGGTCTAAGTAACTGTTTTTTGTTGGAACTTTAAAAAAAAACAAACACAGCTTCATGTTCTAATGTCTGCTTTTCTATATTTGAATGACTTGTGCATTCTTGTCCACCTTGATCTCTAAACAAGTGTATTAATTTTACCACTCCAATCTGTCCGTGCAATGCAGTGCTTCAGCCAGACACTGATGTAGCAAGATGACAACAAAGACAAAATGAATTACAAGAGGGCTTACAAGTTGGAAGGGTGTGTATTAGAAAGGTGGTGGTTTGTACAGAACTTCAGAATGAACAAATACACTTTGGAATTATAAAACTCTTGTTTTGGAATGCATATTTGCCATTTTATGTATATGTAGAACTATATAAAAGGCAGCACTATGGGGCTTAACTGTTCATTTTCAACAGGGAATTCTTACAGTATTATCCCCTAGAAATAGCCATCATTTTGCCTGGAAATGCCACTTCTTTTAATTGCAGTCTTACATATACATTTTCAGGTTTCCAAAACAAAGTCCTTGGTTTCACTGGCCTCTGGTTTCAGTAGCAAACCAAAGCCTCTTTCTAGGTAAGACTGACCTTTGGTAGCTTATTTAATTCATCTGAAATTACGAATGCTGAATAGAACTCTTTTCAGATAAAGTAGCTGAGATTTGAGGCCAATAGGAATATATCTGATAAAGATGTCTTCCATAACCTGAATCAGATGCATTTTAGTGATGTGAAACCTAACAGAAAGCACCTCTAGCTGTTGAAGGGATGTAGTTGTATCTCTGAGTGGTGCCTAGTTCTGAATCTATGTAATTTATAGAGATTTACCAACAATACTTAATGGAAGAGTTTGTAAGGGAAACATCTTTATTAATCTCTTAGGACTAATGAACTCTTCTACAATAGTTTTGCCCTCATACATAGCTGAAACCTACATCATTAACAGGGAAATACATATTTGCAAAACCACCTTAAAGCTACCTAGTCATGATGGACCAAATTCAATTCCCCCTGTAAGATCTAATGAATTAAAAAATGTGTGGATATCTGCATGAAAAAATTTTTGAGGCTTTTGCTACACTACAGCTCCAGTGCACATGCTTGTACCCACTGGTGCTTAGTTTGGTACATTCAAATTGTCATCAGAGAAATTCAGTTTAAATAATGTATTGCTGTTTGATGTGCCTAAAAGAATTTTTAAAAACCTTGGTCAGGATTAATTACTTGAATGGGGATTATAGAATTTTTGGCTCAACAAAATCAAACTATAGAAGGCTGCTTTGCCTTGGTATGTCTTCGCTTTCAGTCCTTGAAGGTTGCTTTTATGCAAGTACATTAATGCTTAGGCAAAAACGTATGTCCTTACAGTATCTTCAAAATGTATATGGGAAAAGGCAGACACGAGAGCAAGGCAAACTTCTGTCATCAGGATCTCTCTGAACTCAGTTAAAATTCAAAGCTAGGAAAAAAAATTGTTCTCTGACTTCAAGTCAACCACACAGGACAAATATCCTGAGAATTAATCTAGAAAAAGAAATTCCTGCTGAAAAATAAACTTTTTGTACACTCAAGTGGAGCTGTGGATGCTTAAATAGACTTAACTCAGGTATTACAGCCCTCTCTTACCTATTACCCCTTAATTTCCCTATGGTGTTAGGTCCCATTATATTATACCTACCTCAGGAGGGCTTCTTTACATCTATGTACACTAGATCTCTATCTTCACCCTAGCTAAAACTCTACAGTAGATGAGGAGGAAATAAATTAAAAAAAAAAAAACCAAAACCAACTTCAGCAATCATTTCAACCACTTTTTTTTTTTTTCCTTCCCCAGGTCTGTTCACTCTTCTGCAAGTATGACTGATGCCATTAAGTCTCTTGCATCTGATTGCAGTGCCACAAATTTCAAAGCCATGGCAAAGGTATCTAAAAGGTAAGGGAATTTTGGCTTGCTCTTAATAAATAATTTTGTTAAATACCAAGACACTATATATCTACATGAATGTCTGTCTAGATATTAATAATCATCAATCTAGACTTAATAGAGCTTCATGGTCTGTCACTAAATTTAGTAGTGGGGATGCGACCCAGTCACACCTCCTGCTTTGATTGAGGTTAACTTACATACTCATGGAGGTACAGGATTTGATGTTGTAACTAAGCCAGTTTAAAAAAAAACAAACAAAAACCCAATCAGATTTAGAATATAATTTCTATTCCGACCTACTGTTGTTTAAAGGTATCATTTACAGCTTAAACTAATTCTCAGAGCCTCAGCTTGATAAAAATGTCACTAATACTGCTGTGTTTAAAAAAAATAAACCCTCAAAGAACCCAAACCTGAGAGAGTGGATATTCTTGTTACCAAGGGGTCCAAATATCAGCCTGCTCACTGGCCTCTAACATCCTGTGTTTTAGGGTCATAAAATGTTACCTTGTGGTGCTGGTAAATGCTGCTGATGGTTGGATTTCCTGTAGTCTTCTGGCAGAACTGTAAACATTTAAACATGAGTGCCTTTCTGTTAAGTCTGTTTGCTGCATTTGCTTCATGCTTGAAAATTTCCTGCAGAGCATAGGAAGTTAACTTCAGAGTAACATTTCTTCTGTATTCTAGTGCTGGACTACAACAGACTGTCTCAAGAACTGTACCTACCAGTGGAAGAGTTCGAGGCATGTTACTAAGAAGTAAATCAGTACCCCAAGATAAAACTGTTCCATTTGTAAACATTCCCCTGGCTGATGGACAGGTATCAGACTTTTTTTTAATTAAAAAAAAAAAAAAAAAAAAAACCAAAAATGAACCACAAACCTAACATTTTCCTCTCACAGTAATTGATAAACTGTGAATAGTCCAACAGCAATAGCTCATTCTATCCCTAAATGAGTTGCTGCTACGCAAAAGGAAAAACGGTTACTGAAGTTTTGCTGTGTAGCTGGAAAGCATATGATTTTCAGAAAAGCTGGTCATGCAAGTAAAAACTTTCAAGATAAAAATCTATTCTGAAAACTTTTTCTCCTCATGTTTAGACACTCTGTATGGCTGGTGGAGACCTTCATAATATCGATGTGCAACTACTCAATCAAGATACTGTACAGCATATTCACAACTTAGTGGTAAGCTTAAACTAGTAGGGATACAAATCAGTATTCAGACACCTAGTCTGAGGTTTTTGTTTGAAATACTGCCATGGATGCAAATTCTATGCACTTTAATTCTTCTGAGGTTAAGCCTAAATTGGTTGGCATAAATTGGAGGGAGGAACAGGGTGGGGAGGACTGCTGCACACAGATAATGTAAAACTAAATGCACTTCAATAAGCATGTGCAGTTTGGTAATTACCTGGGGGACAACAGAAGAATAAACCCTTCTAGATTGCTCTAGTGTCTCTCCTACCATGTGAGCAAACTGCCATTCTCTATCTCATATTCACAAAGGCTCACAAATCTACAGCTAAGTTTCAATTATTGTTATAATCTATTATTCCCTGTCCCTTGCCGAGTTAAGAACTATATTCCTGTTAATTCTCTGCTCCGGTTGAGTATTAATTACTTCCCTGAACCAAAGGTAAGGCAAAGTGTTTTGAAGAAGAATGAAGTTGAACAGAATGTTGTATCACACGTGGCCCCTGACCCCTCTGAAGATGAGGGTACCTGAGCTTTTGTTTGAAGTGTGCAGCACTAGAAACCTATCTAGACAGAAGAAATACTAACCAGTTTACAGTCTTGTAGGTATTTAGACTTGATTGCAGCTGTACTAGTTAGGCTGAAGTTCTGGAAGTTGGTTTGTATTGGCCATGTACGTAACAGACATTCTTCTGTAGGTAGAGAATAGCAGAGTGCCTCAGTGCTTGCTTCAGTGGCATTGCTTCTTCCAAGTTCTGTTGGGTAGCTCACACTGAAATTAATTTTTCCCTTCTTAGAGTGAGCTGACTGTACTGTGTGGAAAGGCAACGGCTAAACCAAGTTAATGGAACTGTCTTGTGACTACAGAATACTTGTGACAGCTCTCACTTGCTGCCTCTGAAGTGTTTAGAGAATGTCTATAATGTCTTAATAAAGATTTATACAAAAAAAATTTACTGGGTAGTATACAAATGTACTCTGTGATGCCTATTAATTTCCCATTATCTCCATGAAGGATACAAAAGCAGAAAATAATTCTACTTGGAAAATTCTTTAAAAAAGGCTTAGTTAACATCTGTCAGTTCACAGTAAGTGAACAGTAATTGGGCATAGGAGATAAGTTGGAATGGTATTCTAAATAGGACTCTCAGGGTTTTTTTTCCCCCCATAACAATTCACAAGTATAGAGCTCACTAATGTCATCCTTCCATACATGCCCCAAGTGGAATGTAGTGTTGGTTTGCTACTCATGTTTAGTCTTCCCAGTATCAATCTCCTTCAATTACTCTCTGGAAATAAGCTGAAATGCACATTTGTAAGTTATTGAAGAGCCTTTTAAGGCACATCACTTTAGTTCTGTGATGGCATATAGGAAAGTGACAGGAATAAAACTTATTCCAGTCTTGTGCTGTGACATGACAGTAATGTGTACAATGACAGGGAGTAACCCAGACCTGCTGTAATTTGGGGTGTTAGCCCAATTTTCCCATCACTTATGTACTTCTGAGTAACTTGTAGGGAAGGGTTTTAACATTTTTCCAGATACCAGTGCCACTCCAGCACTCACTCTGGTGTGACTGACTTAGTAATTTCAGAACTTGAGGGTGCCCTTGGCTTTTACTTCGACAGTGGCAGTTTCAATTAAAGTGTTTTCACTGTGAGAAAGGATGATATGAAAGACTTCTACACTCTTTAAATGAAAACATTAGTTTAGGAATGGAGTCTGGATTAGGTTTCGTTCTGTTCTGCTTCTACCCTTGCTTCACTTAAGAAAACAAAGGTCACAAGTTTCAAATATAGAAAAAAAGAGAAAGCTTTCCACAGTGGAACTGGTTAAGAACATCAAGTTAAAACACTAATAAACCTAGATTAAAACCACGCTCTCTCACTTGGAAACCTCTCCTTCAGATTATACATGAAGTTTACAGAATATTCATGAAGGCTTAGTTCTGTAATGCAGTAGTTTAACCTGAATTAACATCCATTTTCCTCTAAATCTCCAAGAGCATCGCAACAATGTGGTATAAGCTTTTGATTATTCAGGCAAATGGACATTTCAATAGGAAAGATGTACTACACTAAAGTTACCAAAATTGTAATGCAGCACTAAAACCTGACCTTTTTTAAATTTTGGAAAAATAGTGTTAGGCATGCTTTGTTCAACAGGCCAACACACCTTTGCTGGAGAGATCACTCAGGGTTGAGGTATGGGGGTAGTCATATGACAGAAACAGCTGATACTGTTTAATCCATTCTGCTCTTGTTCAAGTATTTTCTGAGCAACATAGAAAACAGATGTTTTTTTGTGACTAAAAGGTTAAGAGCTTGGAGAGTAGTTCTGGGCCTGACCCAAAGAGCAAATTCACAGAATCAGCATTATATGAAGCACAGGACTCTTCAAGCAACTAAAGTCATCTGTATACATGGGAGTGCTGGAGGCCTCCTAGCTCCTATCTACAAGGTTATTCTATCTACTTTAAATTTGTTTATAGAGGTAGACAATTAAATGCTCCCCAGCTCCTTTACAGGGATTTTTTTTGAACTTCATACTTGCATCAGCCTAAGGCTAGAGTAGAAGGGTATGGGTTAATAACTAAAACACAATTTTCCTATTACATCATATTTAAAGGGCTGAGAAATTGCTGTGCATTAACTTGTCTGACAGGTTTCATTTTTTTCAAACAGCAGTAATCTTTCTTCCCCTGACTGCTTCTAACTTTTGTACTTATTTTTCAAAAGAACATCAACTCATTGCTTATATGAGCAAGAGTCACACCACTGTCAGGATCTTAAGAATAAAAATTCATTGTGAACAACTTTGTAAATTAAACACCTTTGAGAGAACAGGTAAGGCCTTCTCTAAGAGTCAACTGCATGTAGGAAAAGACCCATCACAAAATGAGCTAGAAAAGCCTTCCTGAGGTTTTTTGCCTTTCAGCTTCTTGAGGCCAATGTTAAAGATATAAGAAGCGTCAATTAAAAAATGGTTCTAATACAGTTCTTGTGATCACATTTCCTTCTTCCCCCAACATACAGAATACTAATTTGGTTATAGTACCACCCCTAACCTGGAAGTATAGTGCAGCTGTTTATAACTGAGAACACAACTAATGTTTATTTGGTTATTGATAGGAGAGTCAAAATGGCCCAGTTAAAGCCTCGACAGCTACGTTAAGCATTAGTCAGGAAACTAATAAAACATTAGTAACTGTACCAGTGTATTACCTGCAACTTAAATATTGCAACCAAGACAGTATCGATTGTGAATTTGTGACATTATTCCTTTACAATATTGTACTGTAGACAAACCTCTTAATAGAAGAGCAGGAGATACACTTAAGGGCAACTCAGTAGTCACCACTACTCGCACCACATACAGCAATCAACTTTTCCTCCACCCCTTCACTTCACCATGTTATCCAAGAAGTTGCCATCAATCTATTTCCCCTCCTCCCAAAAAAGGAAATTTGAAGGTGAGGAAGGAAAAAGATTAGAACATGTACTGTTATAGGAGGCAAATCCCAGAGCTGCTACTTAATTAAAACACCTATCTTCTACTTTTAAGCATTACAGGTTAATATGACTGACTGATTGGAGAAATGAAATCATGAGAAAGGATCAGTATGTAAACATGACTTTGTGGAAAGCAACACGAAGTTTTAATAAATGAAAAAGAGATTCACTAGATGAGACTGTCACAGCGTAAGTCAATACTGAAATACAGGTCAAAGATTATTTATTCTTTTTTCAGTTTTAGAGTCTACAACAAGGATGTTCAGCAACACTCAAATGCCAATGCCTACCCAAGCACACAGGAACCCTTGGAGCTTGTCCCTCCAGGCTCATTGGTACAGTGTCAACAACTATCTGAGCAATAATTGAACAAGTCACACTTCAGATTTGTAAAGAAAAGTAGAGGCATCTTTCAACTGCATCACTTCAACAGGGAGAGAAACGTCTCTATAAAGAAGCAGCTTACCAACCAAAGTTAGTGCACAGTTCCTTAACATTGTAACAAAAACCTTAGATAACTGTACCTGATAATTATTCAAGGTCACGTTTTTGCTTTTTGTGGTATTCTTACCAAATAGAATCATATAAAAAGGAACAGAACTGAAGCTGGAGAACATGTCTTAATAGTTAAAACAGAAAGTGCAAACTACTGGAAAAGTAACAAAACCATCTACATTTACTGGATTTCCAGGTCAGAAATTTTTGTCAGGCACAATACTAAATCTCAATCTCTTTACTGTGTTAATGCAACAACAAGTTGCCAGGTAAAATGTTCATTTTGACAAATATTTTTTGAAACCGGATACATTTTTCTGGGAAGTCGGTCTGAATCAGGCTTTGAATCGGATTCAAAGGCTAAGAGAAAGACATAACCATTATTTTGGTATTTAATCATCTTCATTTAAAAGGTTTTTTACCTTCTGATGGAACTTATACATCCTTGTATTGTCTTCTTATAAAGGGGACATGGCTGCAGCCTTCCCCATGCCCATTTAGTCGTATCTCATTTCATCAAGTCTTCTAGATGTGGCACAACTGTTACCTAGCTGCAACCTGGTCTTAAAGCAGCTTCAGCCTCCCTGTGTTTTTAAATTGTCTACCATCTACGCAGTTTCTTTGTACACAGGATAGTTAAAGCCACTGGAAAAGTAAGAGTTAAGGCAAAAGAAATATATTATACACCAACTGCTTTTATTTAATTTCAGAAACCGTTCACAAGATGGTAGAAAAAAAAACCAAACTTACAACCACTTCTAATTTAGTCTTCCATTGTTCCCAGTCAGCTCTAAACCCATTATGTGCAAAGCCCATTTACCATGCATCTAGATGATAGATACAGGCTATGAAATTCTTTATTCTACTTGTAGCAGCTTATGCAGGTGCAGCCAAATACCAAGCCTCAGGACAAATTGTACACAAACTTTACAATGTAGAATTTGAATTTAAAATATGAAACTTAAAATCTACACAGAACTGGTAAAAATCAAGCACAGATACGAGGACAAACTTAAAACCCATGTGAAAAGGAGTCTCGTCTTCCTTTCAAGTGCTTTATTCTGCTACACAGTCAAAATGAAGATGTAAGCTTGTGGTTAGTTTAAATTACACTCTGTAGATACTATAGACCAATTTAAAAGTTACACATACAGCAATAGATGTCCATTGGTTCATCTGGATTACTTATACAATCCATCTGGATTGTTGAAAACAAGTCAGGCAAAATTTGAAAGAAAATCCTTGTGCAACTTTAGACAAACGTTTACTGATGGGCACACTGTACCCCAGGTCCATGATGGCTGCTTTCTTCATCAGAACTATCATTATAAGCTTCACGTCTCTGGCCACCACCTGAACCACGAGTGGTATCAAATTCCTGAAGATCTACCTCTTCTGCATCACCAATTACATTAGGAAATTCTGGTCTAGCTGGCAGAAGATCTTCAAGTTCCTGCCCCCAGAAAAAAAACAAAACTGTATTCAGTACTGCATCCACAGCTTCTAAATGAAGTGACTGGTTTCCCCACAACTTCAAGACACCCTCAGAGCAAGTTTGGTTTACAAGTCTGTGCTGTTGAAACCCTGAGTGCATACTCATTTACAAGTATCTGAAGTATTTGAACCAAATGGAAGACACCACCTCAAGAGAATCAACAGCTCCATGTATCATCAACCAAAAGGGCAATCAGTAAATACAGCTTCACTCTGGAAACTTATCACACAGCACCAGGAGGATTCTCCCTCCTGCCCTCATCTGCCCAACATCTGCACAGCTCTTAAATACAGCTTCCATAAATTCATATTCCAATGGGTATTTTCAAGTTACAAGATGCCCGTACATGATGTTAAAATAACAACTGTACTTGCATCTAGATTTAAGCACTGAAAAGTAAGCATGTCAGGTACAACACAAGCACTTTGCACACGCCATCAAATAAGACCACCAAATTTATGCTTAAAAAGACTACTTACTGAAAGCTTTTCTGGGCTAATCCAGTTATTTTCAGGAAACTGAACGTCAAATTTAATGTAAAGATCCCCCTTCTCAAAGGGATTGCGATACTGGGGCATTCCTTCACCTCTGACTACACGAACACAACCTGTAATTCAAAGAGAAGATAGAGAATGCTACTTTGGAACAAATCTCTCTCCACAATTATCTTCATTTCTCTAGACTGTGTTCAGTTAACAGTACAACAAGAATGGGATTAAGCATTCAAGAATCACAGCAGCAGTCGAAGTTCTCACCAGGTCAAGCTTACCTGGCTCAATTACTTTTCCAGGAGGATATTTAACCACAATTTGACGTCCATCAAGGTGCTTAAATGTGAACTGAAATCCACACAGTGCTTCAACAAGCCCAATCTTGTGCGTCATATGCAAGTCATTCCCATCTCGCTGGAACACCTGAAAATCAAACCCAGGAGATATATTTCCTTGTCCTATGATCCTATCTCCACAAGACTCATTATTATTATTACTTATTCGTAAAATGAAATGTCAGAGCAACAGCCTTTGTACAAAGTTAACTTGATTCTGTTCATTCAAGTAGCTTAACACGCTTAGAAAGTTTGTGCCATCTAAGACAAGGCAAATCACACTATATACTATGATGTAAGGTTCAAATTAAACAAGAAGGCCTGAAGAACAACAGTGCTCTCACTCCCAATATCTCCTACACAAGAAACCTATAAACAAAACTTTCGTTTGACACTACTTCCCCTGAACCAGAGCACAAAATACACCTTTGTTTCTCAACGTTTCACTAGTCATCAGTCATATCTGCTTCAGCTAACTTTATCTAGAGCAGGGATTTGATCAATTAATTAATCCACAGCTGTCATAATTGGTCTTTAAACCGTATCACTCAGGATTCTTAATCATAGTAAATATAAACTTCATCCACTGGCAGACCCATTGACTTCCCTCAAAGCAGATTTCAAGACCTCTAAAGCTTCACTAAAAGTCAGTCTAGTTTTACTCACTAGGACACAAGATAGGTTATTTTTCAGAATTGTTAATACTATAAAACTGTATGTAGTTCATTAGAAGACTAAGAAGTGGCATCTGCCATCTGGAATTTGATGATGTCGTGCAGATCTGACTGTTCTGTATGCTTACAGACTGTTTCTCCCTTATCATAGTAAAAAATCAACTGGGATGCCACATTTCAACCTGTATTACATAAGAAAGAGTAATGTGTAAAAAGCTATACAAAACTGACTGACAAATTACCAGTCCTTGACACAGCTCAGAAAAGCTTACAAAGTATCTATTTTTCAGGTAATGAACATTATACCCTTAATATGTGACTGGAATTAAAGTTTGTACTCAATGCTATTTTTTGTGTTGCAACAGAGCTTCCTCCCCACCCTTTTCCACTCCACATTCTTCCCAGAGTTCAACACTCAAACTACTTATTTCATCACATTAATACCTGGCCTTTCTAAACAAAAGCATTTAAAAAAAAAAAAAAAAAGCAGTTCTCAATTCTGTCCTAAGGTAGTTTTAACACAGAAAAAGATAAATCACAATATGTGATTGAAAAGTGCAATGTATATACTCCAGAATACAGGAAGCATAAGCTTAAACAAATGAGTATGAAGTAAACTTGGGGTTTTTTTGTTTTGTTAAATGAATCGGGAACATCAGCATTCTGTTATATTTCCACCCCAGCAGCAGAGACAGAAAGTACCATCTTGGTACTTTCAATAGAGTTCCCTGACACGTCATAAGATACTGGGGGGGGGGGGAACCCCAAAAATACACCCAACAACATCTGGCTTTTTTTAGTGTCAGAAGCAAAGCAGACAGAAGTTAACATCCTCAACAGCTCTTCACTTCGTGTGTCCACTGTATCAAAGAGCCTATCTGAGAAAGCTACCTTTTATTAGTACTAGGAAGCACCAGAATCTGCACGGCCTCTGGCTACAGATTTGCAAAGGTTGTTTTGGCTCACCCTGAAAGCCATGTTACTTGCTATAAATCTCTTAAAAGCTATCCACCATCTCTCCCAGAGCTGCAACTACATGAATTACTTTAAAATGAAGAGCCATTTCTATCACTTAAATATTAAAGACTAGGATAAAAAGGCATTTAAAATATAAACTCAAAAGCATTACCTCATTCTCCTTTTCTTGGAGTAAGAGGACAATATCACCTGGTTCCACACCTGGAGCCTGATCTGCTTCTCCACTGAATGTAATTCTTTGCCCATGTTTCATGCCTTTGTCTACATGGACTTCAAGTATTTTTACCTCTTTGATCACCTTCTTCCCTTCACATTTTTTACAGCGGTCTTTTTCATTGATTACTTCACCTAAACAAAGACAAATTTTGAGTTCAGAGATTCTCAAAATTTTACCTGATTCTGAAACCAAAACAAAAAATTTTTTGAAGTAGGCTGAAGAATACATGCAACAGCTAGTGATTTAGATATTGTTTTATGAATTCCTTACAAGAAGAAAGCCAGGCTCGATTTACCCTATCTAGAAGAGAGGAAATTAAAAAGCAAGAAAAGGGGGGAACAATACAAAGATACGCATAACCTTCCAAGCTGCCTTATCAAGGATACTGCAAAGGAAGAGGGCTTTAGCAAAAGACGAAACAAGATTGTCTATAGCTTCTAGTGTTCCTTAAGTCTTAATCTGACTCCAGTATCCTTACCACTAAACTTAGTACTCTTAAAAAAATAAAACAAGAAAAAAAGTAGCCTACTTCACCATTCCTTGTAATGCTGGAGGATGACAGCTCTTAAGAGAAGGGACAAAGCTAAAACCAAAGTGAAATGTCTCCCCTCCCTTAGAAGTCAGAATACAAATGTCACACTATTTTATTGAATTTAGAAAGCTTAGTTCCACTTCTGTTAACAGTAAAAAAAGGATTACTGGGTTCTGTTCACTGACAGCCACTTTGAAGAATGCACCACAACAAAGAACTATGTAAACACAGCCAGCCGAACTAGAGTCTTGCATGCAAAACAGGGGGAAGATAGCTGGTCAAATCACAGTTTCATCCAAGAGCAATATATAGGTTCTCCCACAGAAGGGATCTAATGGTTTCTGACACATAAGGGATTTCACTTGTATGCTCTGAAACTGAAGAGTTTTTTCATTGTCCATCACCTCTAGCATGGCAACTACTTTTTCTGGCAAACAGAAGGATGACTATCCAAACCAGTTTAAATTCTCTGTTCTGCTTCATCTCTATTTTTCAAGTAAGCTACTATCATGTACAAAGTAACCAAAGTATTAGAGCACATGCACTGTACAATTTCAGTACTTATTTCCAATACTGCTCTCAGTGCCACAAGCTTAAGACGTTAAACTTGCCACTTAATCCACCTTTCTGTGAAACAAAGCATAACGTTATGATGCAGTTGAAACTACTAAATATTTAGGTTAGGCATGTAAAATGTGAAAACAAGATGTTCAAAGACAATTTATGAAATGCTTTGACTAGTCACAAAATACAACCATGTAATTTCTAAGTATTGTGAAGAGTAAAATCATCCACAAGGTGACATTACTATGCTTCAAACTGCACATGAAGTGCAGATCATGTGCTGAACTTACTTCTCCAAACACAACCAGCTCAGCAAAAATATATCATCTATCTTAATCTTAAGTTAAAAGCCAACTTTAGGTTTCCATTTTTAATGGAAAATGAAAAGCTGTCCTTGGATATTAAGACACTGCAAAAAGAAAAAAGCTCTTAAAACTACAAAATCTTTGGTATTTACTTTAACACAAGTTTAATAGATGTGACTATTACTTATTATTAAATATTATTAAAATATTGTTTTAAAAACAATCAATCCCTACTGTTCAAGCTTCCAGGCTACTTTTCAGTACATTAAACACTGTAAATCTCACTGTTGTTCCAAGTAAAACAATTTCTCCATATTGACATCAGATTGAGAATCAAGAGACTAGATGGAAGCAAAACTGGCCTGGATAAATTCCTCCAGTGATTTAACCAGGAAGTTGAAGCCAACTAAGTGCATTTAGTAACACAGCATAGCTTCGCCTACCTTCTCCGTTGCAGTCAGAGCATACAGACTGCATCTGCTGAACCATTCCAGGAGCCAGCTGTCTGATCATGATACGTACACCTCTACCCCGGCAAGCATTACATTTCTGAACAGCTCCAGCTTTTCCTCCCTGCCTAGAATAGAAAGCATCAGTTGCATGAAAAGTTGTTTTTCAGAAACATACAAAAAAGCCCAACCTGCATCAGTAGGTTAACATGCCTAGTTGCACTGCCAATTATCATTAGGTTTTTCCCTCCCTCTTCCCCCCATACAAAGCCCTTGAATAGTTTCAGTTCCATCAATAGCATCATTCAACAATTTTCTAGTCAGAGCAGGCTCCAGTAAGTCAAACGCTGATTAAGATCTGACACAGGAGATGCTTCATTACACAATATACCAACAAAGAGACTAAAAAACTCAAAAAACCCCCAAACAAACAACCAAACTTACCCATTACATGCACTACAAAGGACATTCTTGCTAAGTTGTAGTTTAGTTGTCTTTCCATTATACAGATCTTCTAAAGAGACTCTACAAAATAAAGCATTTCTTCTGGATTATCATTTAAGACCATTCCCCGTGACAAATTAAAACAAAACCAGATCTTCATAAAAAGACTAAATCTGCTATTAAAATAAGATTTTAAAGCATCATTTTATCTTTCACTAGGAGTCATTAAAAGCTATTCCATACCTATGAATATACACATTTAATCCTCAACATTAATTTCAGAGAAAAACTGTAATTTAATCAGAATAAACCAGATGGGATTGCTTGTGTTTCTCTATAGGAAACAAGCTGATCTAGCATTTCAGAATTTATTACATAATCATAGTTGTTTTGGGGTGTTTTTGGTTTTTTTTTTGGTTTGTTTTGTTTTTTGTTTTTTTTTTAACTCTACCAGGCAGGTAAGAAATACTGCAGTTCTGACAATATTTATAGAATACATACAGAAGAATATATACAGAATACTTACTACTGCACTGGGCTTTACACTTGAGATAGTTTAGTGGAGAGAGGTTAACACGTCCCCAAGGTCGCTTAAGTCTTTAGATTTGTTTGTATTTCAATTTCTTTAGAAGCTCATAAATGTACTGTTAAACTCCAATAACCTTCATACATTAGTACAAGTTTATGAACCTATTTAGTGTCTCTCTGCTGTTAATGGATAGAAACTTAAACTCAATGTATTGAGAAAAGGTAACCTGGCATCAGTGCTTACCAATAACAACAAAACCAAAATTAATTACTAATAAAGCTTGAAGTACTACCTACTAAACTAAGCAAGCACATAAAAGCAACCAGACTAAGGACAAGGTTGCCAACTACATGAAAGATGCAGCTTGCTAACTTAGAAAGGACCAGGTCAGAAGACAAAAAGCCAGAAACAACTGCAAACAGAGATATACAGAACACACTTAGATGTGATACTCAAGCATGGGTCAAAAACCCCAAACAAACACAACCCTCCCAAACCAAAAATCAAACCCACCACACACATTTTCCATTAACTGTTGTCCTGCTTTGAGTGAGAACAGAACTAATTCTGTTCAGTGATTTTACTTTTCAGCTCAGTTCTTCTAACTCGCTGCACTTTCTGAAGTTAGCAGCGTGTTTGCACAGGCAGTGTCTGCTTCTACCAGTGATAATGCCCGATGTTTAGAGTCAGTACCAAGGATTGCTGTGCAGACCAAGGCCACTGCTGGATCTTGTGTACCATGCTGTGGTGCAAGAAGTTAAAGGCTGCACCTGCAGGGAGGAGCAGCCAGGACAGGCCACCCCAAAATGAACAATGAGGGATCCCATCCCATAGATGTCAAATTCAGTATAAAGCTGAGGGATCATAAGGGCATTGCCCCGCTTTGCTCAGCTCACGTCCTCTTCCAGCTTCTTGCTCACTTCACTGGCCAGCATCCGAGGGGGACTCTGTCCATTCTGCCTTCAAACCTGGTCTGTGTGTTTCTGAATCCAGTACCAGAATCCAGCTCCTGAACACAGTTCCCATCTGCCACTGGACCCAGTCTGGGACTTTGCTGGTGCCTGCTCCACAGCATCAGTGGTGGCTTGGGTTCAGTACTGGTTTTGTATATATTCAACTTTTACTACTTTCACTAACACTGTTCTAGATTCCTTCTCTAATCGCTAAGTCTCTCTCTCTTACCCCTTTCTCTTCCCCTTTGGGAAGGGAAGGGGGGTTTACAGAGAGCGCCTGTTACAGGTCTGACCCTAAACCACGGCAACTGTGCAGTTCAACTTTAGTTCCACCTGGTATTACACTACGAATCCAAGTCTTCTCAGAGCCTTAGCACCTCTGCTTCCCTCAGAATCCTGCTAATGAGTACTACTTGTTTGTTGAATGCATTTTCGATTAAAACTTACAAACATAATTATGTAGCAAAAATAACAAAAATAATTCTAACAAAGTATATACAGGCTAATAACCCGGTAAAGCAAAGTATAAGGTAGTCTTTGAGATTAACCAATCACGAAAAGCAATTCAAGATGACTGCCTTCTGGGTTACACACAACATACAAGTCTGAAAAGTAGGTGCAGACTATGTCAACTGAAGAGCATGTCAAGATTATAAATTGGCAGAGTCAAGTAGTGCTCAGGAAAGCTTGAAAGTACTTGCAGTGTCAAGATACTCACTTGAGTGGATGCATCATATCTTCTCCTCTTCTTCTACCATTACGACTTCTACTCTGACCACCCATGAAATTGAACAATCCACCACCAAAGATATGGGAGAAAATATCGTCCATTCCACTGCTTCCACCGCTACCTTCTCGAAGGCCCTGTTCTCCATATCTATCATATAACTCTCGTTTCTCTGGATTTGACAATACTTCATAGGCAAAGCTTATTTCTTTGAACTAGAATAGGAACAGACTCAAATTAGTGCATGATAATTTAAAACAACAAGGGAGCAGTTTACTACTGTTTCTCACCCAAATAAGAAGGTAGAGAAAATAGCAGTTTTTCACCCTCATTCTAATATGCAAGTCTTACAAGTCAGATTTGGGCTTAGTTGTGTTACCTCTTAATAGATGGCATTTTACTGCAAAACTTCATTTTTGTTCTTTACTGTGCCTAGCATCGGACAGTTTTCTTGGAAAAAAGATACTGCAGTAGCCAACAGGCAAAAAAACCTCAGTTACAGAAGACTTCAAGATGTCAGGCGCTTAAAATACACCAACAGCTGAGCAACTTCCTAAAATGCATATTAATGTATTTGTCCTCAAAACAACTGAGTATCTTTTCATAGTAATCTCTGCTCACCTCTAAGCAACCATTAGAACTTCTGTCCTGTTAAAGACAATCAGGTGAGTCAATGTAATTGATATTTAATTGCTATTAGCATAACAAACCCATTTCAACCTTCCCATATATGTAATTTGTTTTAAGCTGCAGCAGTTTCAAGAACCTTCACGCATACATTTTTCCACATTGGAAAAACTTGGAAAACTGAGTCTATCTTTTTCAAATACCTACGTAGACCAGTGCCAGCTGACATCATCTTGGCAGATGAAGTGAGGAATTTTTTCGCCTCAGCATTACCTTCTCAAACAATTTGACTCAGGCAACCACTACATTTTTTCATGAGGTATGCTGGTAGATTTTTGAGATTGGGAAGTAGTAAATAAGACAAGGTTCCCTCTCAGTTATTATTTCTTAACAGGTTGTAACAGCAAGCCCCCAACACCTGTATTTTGTCCTTTAGATGCTACTGTAATAGCAAAATTAAGGAGTTGGGGGCAGGGGAAGAAAGAAAGAAAAAACCAAACCAAAAAGGCTTACTTTGTCTCCTGCATTTGGATTCTTATCAGGATGGTATTCCTTGGCCAGCTTTCTGTATGCCTAGTTACAAGAAGTACAAAATTAATTTCAATTTTTATTAATCAGTTCTTTACTGAGAAACTCAGGTACTGTCTTCACGAATAAAGAAAACTCTAATAAAGCAAAGTGAGAAAAATCAGCGGTTTGAAACCATTCATGTTGAAATCATACACAAAAAAATTCTGACATTACTATATACATAAATTAACACTTGGATTTAGACAAAACCATAGCACACAATAGGCAGAACTAGTTTTCCTGCTTATCTTCATCAACTTACAGGGAAAAATCCAATTGGACTTTCATTAAAATTACTTACTCCACAGAACCCATGCAAAACCTACAACCCATTCGTCTTTCACCTCAATCACAGTAACACATTAACAACAAAATGGCTGCCTCAGCCTCTCATTCAACTCTTATCAGTCCATGCTCACAATAATCATTTTATTCTTCCTTACCTTCCAATAATGGAAGAATTTATCTCACTTTGAACTAAGTCTGAGAGTTACATATGCAGGAATGTACAGATAATTTTTACTTAAATTCATTGTTCTAAAGCAGTAGGAGGAACGAGTACAGCCAAATCTCCAGAACAGATTTTTCAGAATGGTTTTTGGTTTTGGTTTTTCTTGTTTGTTTTATTTTGTTTCTTAGACCAGTTTTTGACTCTCTACATCATCACTTTTTCTACAGCAGTACTTAATCTGTTATGCTTGTACTTCAGAGGATCAAAGCAAAACAAATTATAGGAAAAGTCTCTGCTTGGTCTGTTGAGTTTTCCTGAGTAAAGACCTAAATTCCTCCCCACTTCACCTTAACACCTCCTAGTAATAATCAGAGGACAGCTGTTAATACACAGTGTGTAGTTCTGGGGTTTTTTTTTAATTATACATGTTTTAAAAGACTACATTGATGCAACTGCAAACAGCTACAACACTGGTTCTTAGAGTGGATTTTTCAAAAGCTATTTCTGTGCAATTAATTATCTAAACCAGCTCTTCAGAACTACAACATTAAGAGAGCTTTACCAACAAAGCTCTACAGAGATCACAACTTTTCTTATATAATACTGGAAAAAATAAGGTTCCTTTTTCATACCTGCAGTTAATTCTCTTTACTGATCATCTTGAAATACTCTCTACTTCTGCATGTAATCAAGTAATACAAGTTTGATAAGGAGCTAATGAAACAAAATTAAAACACGGATATTACAAGCCAAATATTCTAAACCCCAGTAAGGACAAAACCCAACTATATGTCTTATAGGACAAATTACTCACCAGTTACAAAGCATAATCTTCCACAAACCTACATATTCTGTAACAAAAATAGATTTTCCCCACATATTTCAAAGAGTCTAATCAAGAAAAAAACCCAGAACACTGAACTGAAAACTCACGTAACAATATCTAATTGTAAAAAAAAGAGCTTGCATGGTGATCTTTAAAAAGCAAGAGCACTTGTGTCTTTGCTGATAACAGCATTCCAGTTTAGAACAATTTTTAAGACCACTCATGGTCCAAAAGGAAGCTACTGCTATTCATTTCATCAGAAACATCGAGAATTAAGTTCTACACTGGCACCATATTAGAACTTCAACAAAAACTAATTTAACTAACCAGTGTTAATGCCTATTCTCTCAGACCCTTTTGACTAAGCTCTCACCTATTTGTTTTGAGTTTCCTACTCTGTTACATAGGTTAAAATGCCTGATTTATAAAGCAGTTATAACACCTCTCAATAACAACTGAGATGAAACTCTGGCTGTTGCAGGCAGTTGGAAGCTTTACATTCCATGATAAATGTAAACTATAGGAATTAATATTGAGCAGCACAAGTTATACAAGTGGAAAATGGCTGTTTTTCATTCTTGCAAGACACCGATACCCTTAAGAAAATTCAGCACCAATAAAAAAAAATTCTACTTGCCTGTGTTCAGTATAGAGCATTATCTTCTCACCAAATGCCTTCCACCTCTAATACTATTTCAACACTGCAATTGCCTATCCTTGCACAAATTAGGCTACCACATGCATGATGGGTAAAGCATAGTTAGTTGTTCATACCAGCACCACCCATCAGCGGAAGAAGGTCACTGCTGGTAAACTGTCTAGTCAATTATCCTCCCTCACGCATAAATGGTCATTAAGTTCTTTTAGAAAACAAAAAAAAAAAGTAACTTATACACTGCAGAACGAATCAGATATAGCAAATTGTTATCCTGACGAGCTGGCTCCAATTTTTCACCTCACTTCTTTGTTTACCTTACCATGTCGCTTTCGGCCTGGGAAGGATCAAATATACAAGCAAAACGAAACCTCACTAAGGCCTACACGTGGGGCAGACAATGGCTCCAGTGAGAACCTACCGGCCTTTCCCCAGGATTTTTACACCCGAAAAGCCTCTCGCCGGCTGCGAACACGGCTCTACCACGAGACGCTGCGGGGCCGGAACGAGTCGAGTCCCGACAGCGCCTGGAGCCAACGCGGGACCCGGCGGCGCCGGACCCGGGACACGGCGGGCACGGCCGGGCCCCACCGCTCCCTCCTCTCGCCGGCCCCCTCCCCCGTGGGCCCTGACGCTCCGTCAGCACCCGCAAACTAGGCCCCTGTGGCTCGGCCTATCTCGGCGGGCTAAGGCTGTACCGGGCGCCTTCCCCCGGCGCCGCACCCTCCCCCGCCGCAGGCCTCAGCCGCGCGGCTGGCCAGGCCGCCGCCACCTTCAGGCCACGCTCTCCGTGCCCAAGGCCTTCTCGCGGCTCCGCTCCCCCTTCCTCCCGCCAGCTTCGGGGCGGCCCACCCCTCGCCTCAGCCGCCTCACGGGGTCTCCCGACCCGGCGGCGAGGCCACCCCCTTCCTTCACAGCGCTGCCGCCCGGTCTCCCCGGGCACCGGCCACCGCCGCCCCTGCCCCGCACCTTCTTGAGCTCGTTGTCGGAGGCCCCGGGCGGCACCCCCAGAATGTCGTAGAGCTTCGTGTCGGCCACGTTCGCCATGGCGGCAGCGAGCGGCGGGCACAGACCGGAACGGGCCGAGGGGCGGCGAGGGCGAGACCGGGAGCAGGACGAAAGCCGCCGCGACGTCACGCGCAGACGCGCTACATCACCACGCCGCGACGCAGAATCAGAGCCAGCCTGCCCGCCCCTTCGCCCCTCGGCGGCGCGGGCCCGCCCCCTCGGCCCACTTCGGGCGTCTGACCCAGTTCTGCCGCCGCGCGGCAGGGGGCGCTCGTGTCCGGGGGCTCGCGCCGCGGCCCGTGAGGCGGGAAGAGCCCCTGAGGGGAGAGGCGCCCCTGAGGGGAGAGGCGCCCCTGAGGGGAGAGGCGCCCCTGAGGGGAGAGGCGCCCCTGAGGGGAGAGGCGCCCCTGAGGGGAGAGGCGCCCCTGAGGGGAGAGGCGGAACGGCGCTGTCTCCCCGGCACCGGGGAGAGGCGGCTCCCGCCTCGGCGTTTCAGCCAGAGATGCGGCGAGGAGGAGCATTGCACATGAAAACAGTGTTTTCAGCTTCCCCCTCCAGTCATTTCGAAGCCTGAAATTCCGGTGCCTGTGTTCGTGCTTCCTCGGAACCCTCCCTCTGTAGCGATTTTTCTTGGCTCCTTAAGTACGTCACTGAAGTTTGTGGGGCAAGGGGCACCTGAGCCTAATCTCAAGCACCAACGTATTTTTTTTCAGGGACATACTGTGAAAGCTTTGGTGGTTATAAATAGCATTGGTACCCATCTGCTCCATTTTTGCATTTTGTTCCAGTTCTGGCATCTTAAAAAAGCACTAGTTGCTATGCTAGGCCTGTAGTGTATCAAAGGAGCTATATGTACTTGAGCGGCCGGCACCCTAAAGCATTAGCTAAACAACACTATTAGGCAAATAAAAAACCCAGTTGTGCTTAATTAAAGGTTTGTTTCTTAAAGCCTGGCCAGGAGAGCATCTGCTAAAGTTCTTCCTCAGGTGTGGTCTGTTGGTTGTTAGCCTCTCATTAGGCAGGGCCTGCCGGAAGGCTCTAAAAGCTGTGGCAGGTGCTTTTCTCTGAGAAGATGGTGGGTGTCTGTAAGAGTGGAAACCAAGCAATGTTTTCCTGGTCTTTCTGAGGGAGGGTGTTCTCCAAAAAAGAGATAAGGCTACGTTCTCAGGAGAGTCTGCGGGGAATATATTAGTGACCTAGTATGTGAGAGTGAGCAGAAAAGGGCGTCCGAGGTGATTCACTGTTTTGTGAGGTAGAAATTGACACAGACCCCTTGAGTGAGGAAAACAGATTTGACTCTTTGGAGGCTGCCTCTTTCATTTTATGAGGACTTTTAGTCTTTAGATCCTTGACACAGTTTGTGGTTGTAATGGCTGTATTGGGAAGCAGAGTTCTCTGGTACACTTTCTGGGTTTTTTTCTTAGGCTGGTGTATATGGGGCCCTAAAATTCATTGCTGTATTTATTCGATTTGGAATAACTGAATCAGTAAATGATGGTAGTATCTGGCTCTGGCCACAATCAAGACCCTTGAAGGAAAATGGAGAGTAGTTTTGGAGGGAGAAAAACAGTGTTAGGTCAGAGAAAATCTATGGGAAAGACAGTGCCATTGACTCTAATTACTAGTCTGGTTTAGAGATGTGTAGAAAGGAGTAAAAAACACAGCAAAAAACCCCAAAATCATGAGGAGAAGTAAGTTTCTTTGGTGTTTTTGGAAGCTATGTGTACAATGTTTGGTAACTGCACTGTTAAACATGTGGCTAAAGCCAATAAAGCTTCACAATTTGTTGTACCTGTGTTTTGCACTGTTTGGCTCTGTCTTTTATTTTGGTAAGGTTGAGTTCTGTTAGACTAAGAATTGTCTGTCATGCATGCTTGTCTTGATTATTTTAGGTTCTGCTCAGTTAGAGATGTTATGCTTCTAGAGAAGATCTTTTAAACTTTTTTAATTTTTTTTTTTTAATTCAGGACTTATTTTTGGTTTTAATAGGTAGTTGAGCAGGAAAAAAAGTTAGGAGTGGGCAGCAGAACACTTCTTTGTCCTGAAAAAACTTAGAATTTTAGGAGTTAAGCAGAATCACCAGGACTGATATAAGCAGTGTTTTAAATACCATATGATAGCATTTATGTGTCTTTGCATTTAAAGAAAAAAAAAGATCTGAGAAGATGAATTAAGTCAAACTAGTGGGCTGCCATTTGTATTTATGCCTGTAGGCATGAAGTTCACCATAAGCATGATTTATCCCAGACTTACTTGTCTTGTGAGCCAAGTGCCTTGTTGGCAGCTCCAGCCAGAATGTAGCTTCTGAAGTTATTGTTACCACACAATGTGATGAAAAGCAGTTCTTATATGGTGTTTTCTCTGTTTTTAGAGGTTGCACAATTCTTAGCTGTTTGAGACATTGTTTTGGCCTTATACAGTCACTAAGAGGAATCATTCAAATTCAGTTTTTGTCACAGACTGTTTTTTCATTCTTTATTTGAAACAAGTTGAATTTCTTCTTCAAGATGAAACATTTTACAATGCTTTCTTAGAAAGCAAATAAGCATTGATTATCACAAGAGAATTGGAAAGAGATCAGTTTCATGTTACTGCAAAAAGAAAAATAATCTGCCTTGAAGTTTATTTATCAAGTTCTTTTGTGTTTAACATGGTCTTAACGTGAAAATATAAGTATTGCAGACTTAAATCTAGCACTATACAGTCAAATTTAATTTTCAAAAAATATTCTGTTTACTCCTCAAGAAGAATGGAGTTACACAGTTCAAAAACTTATAGAACCTGCGTAGCCATTTCTTTGAACCCTTTCAGTGTCAGCTTTTATCAGATAAGATAGTTGGTGTATTGTCTGATTTCTGGAAGTTTGCAACTATGGAAAGAAAAGCCAGTAAAGACCAAAGAAAGAACCTGAAACTTGCAGAGAGTTTTAGGACTCGTGAAATGAACAGCCTGTTTGGAAGTGGGCGGCTGTCTGTATTGGCAGGTGCAGAAGGCATGGCAACCAGGACTTTTGTGCCAGCCAGATGTTTCCTTGCTGGTCAGGAAGAGCACCCTGCCTGCCTCTACCCCAAGTCTCCTGACCAGTGAAGCAGGCTTGAATTTTGTGATGTGTTTAGAACAACAGGTTTAGTTTTTTGTCCGGCCCCAGCAATGGTGTTGAAATCCAGGGCTGTCTGACAGGTACCTCTGTACAGCACTAGTAATATGACTTGCATACTTCATTCCTTTTGCTCTTTCCTGGCCCTTGTTTTTGCTGTCCTTGCATCTCAGATTTTCCGTGCCAAATGAACAATGCAATCCTAGTTCCTTGTTCCTCATTGGTTCCAGTTTTGCTACATCTGTACTCAGATTTGGGTTACTTAGATAATCTTAGCCTTATATGCTATTAGTGATATGGTTACGTAGGTGCCATTGGCCTTGTATGACATTACTCCTAAAAGGTCCCTAATAGTCCCTTCCGTTTATCTCGGAGGTCTGGCAATTTGTCCTCCAACCTCCCCTTAAGCACCTTTGGGATCCAGCCACTCTCAGTTGCAACTTTTGTCACCTTCTCATACTATTATTTGTAATTCACAGTGATATTTTTTATGACATGTCTAGTAGTTTTCCACATCTTGTTTAGTTAACTGAATGTCATGCCAAAACCTTGTCAGTGGCTTCTCATTTGCCTATGACTCTAACTGAGCCTATCTGAATAACCGATAGAAAATCAGGATATTAGTTACTTTTAACTGAGGTTTTAATTTTGGTCTTGTGCTGTTGGTTTGTTGTTTTTTTGTTGGTTTGTTGTGGGTTTCTTATAAACATTTAAGTGCTATGCATTTTTTTTATTACAAAATGAAGATAGACATCAGTGAAGAGGGGAACACTGGCAGGTAGTGTCATAAGCTCAGAAGACTAGTGTAGGAATCTGTTAAGTGGGCAAGTGAGGGAGATAGCTTAAGGGTTTTTCTTTGAGTTAGCAAGAACCAAAAGCATTCCTAAGATAAAGGCTACATTTTTGTAAAACAAAGTATTGTATACAGATTTACACAAGTGTTGTATTTTGTGTGCTGAAAATTTGGACATAACTGAAGTTTACACATTCTTCAACTATACACTTTTAACAATCTGTCCTATTAGGAGCTGTTTTCTATAATGCATAGAAACATTCTCTGTGGAGAAAAATATACTCTTATTTACTACCTCATGTTGTGCCTGTTCTTTAATTGAAGGCCTATTATCAAGAAATGATGCGTAACAAGGATGTCTTCTTGTCACATAAATGTAGATCCTGTTATACCTCTGTAGCTATTTACATTTTTCCTGAAATATGTCACAACTGTTACAAAATAGAGTAGGCTCTCTAAAGGTAGGATGAGAAGGGAGCAAGTGTAGAGTGGTAGCTAGGTAGTGCTGAACAAGCTGTACAAAGGTTTAATCAAGGATGAAAGAAACTGTTGGAGAAATTAACTGGGGACAAACAGCAGTTGTTTAATGTTTAAAGATGACTTATTTCTGAGAATCATCCTTAGATAATCCCTAAGTAGTCACACGGGATTTAATTCTTTCCAGATGCAGTTAAAATACAGATAAATGGTGACTGGCTTCTGAGCCACAGGGTGTGTGATACTGTGTAGAAGCCTTTATGTTGCTGCATCTACCTTATGCTATTACAGGGCTTTTTGAAGGGAAGAGAGTGAGTGTGTGTGTGTAGGTATTCTGAAGAAGGAAGTATTTACATGGGTGGTGGAAGCATGGGAGAATGGGAATTGGGGGATGAAGAAATGTTATACAGTTTTAAGAATGCTTTAGCAAAAGTAATATGGCTTCTTGATTTAATAATCTGTAGCTGAATGTGTCTGTCTGTGAGACTGTATACCCTTTTAGAACAAAGGAGGCAGCAAAGGTGCAGATAAGTAGCTCTTGATAGTATTTTGAGTCTAGGATGTGTATAAAATGCAGTGGTAGTATTCTGTAGAAGGAATCGGCTATTCACTCAGTAGCTTACTTATTATATAGGAGAAACCATGACTGCTCATTAGCCTACAAAAAAAAAAAAAAAATCCATCAGTCAGTGGCTGTCTTAAAAGAAGCCAGTCCATCTTTTGACACAACATTGCCCTTGAACAAGGTAAACACATTCCTGAAAGCTGTTACTGAATTCCAGCTTGATGATGGCTTGTGGCTGACCATTTCCTCCATGCCTTGAGCTTATATTTGTAAGTAATTTTATTACAGCCAAGAATCAAATTATTGCTAGATCATCACTTATATAGTCAGTGTTTAGGAAATGTATAAGGAATTTTAGAAACTGTTTAATATCAGCTTTTTATAAATATTTTCTACTGCACATGCTGTCTTCAGTTATGTTGTGTCTCAGATAAAATAGTTTACATGAAATATTCCACTATAGTTATTTCCACAAGTGCAATGACAGCCGTGTTTTGTTATTTGTTAATAACAGGGAATAATGCTTCACCTTAAGTTATGAAAGTATCTGCATTTCCTTTCTTCTTGTATATAGCCAGCATTTTCATGACTAGTGCTGTGTTATTTTGGAGAGAGATGATCTTTATCAGGTTTTACATACATGATAGATCTTTACATTTAGATAAATGCAGGGGATAGATTTGTCACATTTGGCGCTTTCAAAAATGAAACAGTTTTACAAGCTGGAGCAGTATTTCTTTACCAATTCCCAAGTTATGTTTCAAAGCTATGCACTAAAGGGCACGTCTATCCTTCTATACAGATTTTTGAGTTTAACTATTCACCAATATCTATGGCATTATTTGTTTTAGTTCTAAAGGTTACTTCATAATTTCAGCTTCAGTCTTGCTCCAGTTGATCTCAGTTTTACTGCTGATTTCAACAGAAGTGTAAGTCTGGAGCTTTACCAAATGTCTGTCTAAGATTTGCCAATTTGAAACATGTTTGAAAAAATGGGAATATCTTTTTTTCTGTTGCTGAATTAATAATATGGACAGAGTATCTGGAAGTATATGATGTCTAGCTTTTCAGCTACCAAGAAACTCCTTAGCTTTCTGGAACAATAGTGACTTAGCGGAGAGAAATATTACCTTTGTCTCACAGGTCCTCTCTAGTATTAAAAGCTGAAGTTGTTTATTCATGTATCTATTGCATTTGTGCTCTGGGAAAATGTGAAAAATAACTGAGTTAACTTGTCATCACACTCCTTGAATAATGACTCATTTCTGCCTTATGAGAGGTTTGTGAAGGGGGAAAGATAAGAAAATAGAGTATCTTTCTGTTATTTAATGTTTTGGGGTTTTTGTAACTTGAAGTGGGGAAAAGAGGACTGAATAAATGGTTGAAATGGTTTGTGAGACAGTAATACTGAATGTTTTCAGACATAGTCCTCAAAGACTGCTCTGACAATTTGGTCACATGGTTCTTACAGAAGATGAGGAGATTTAGGATCATCTAATCAAACTGGCCTTGAAGTAAATGCTGGTTTGTCATTCTTATCTAAGACTGTTTGCAGCATTGAGCTGCTGCCCAAAAGAACTTGCCCTAGTTCTGCATTTTGGTTGTCACTTCCAGAGCACTGTAGTTCTCCCTTTCCTGAGAGAGCTTCAGTGTCTCCAGCTGAAATGTGAATTGCAAATGAATCATGAAAAGGGAGGAGCCCAGACAAAAGGGGACTACCAAGGCAGTCTGGCTTTTCTGTTTGCATCTTTACTATCTTCTAAATATCATTTAAATAATCTGTATTATGTTGGACATGCAACCCAGCATATCAGCAAGGTATTGGAGATTTCTTCCTGGTTTTTTTGGTTTTCCCTCCTTAATGCATGCCTGTAAAGAATAAAGGAATTTTGCATCTGATCCCTGTGAAGAATATGACAAGAGAAAAATATGGAAAAGCACAGAGCCACTTTGTTTATCTCTGCAAGTAGATAGTCATTGCAAGTTTCCACCAGCATCCTGGCTTGGTTTCCTCTAGCACAGCTGTTTCAAGCAAGTACTTGCAGCTTTTTTTCATCTGAGCGGTGTTGAACTGGAAATGGGGGTCACTTAAAAAATACCTCTTGTCTACTAGATGTCTGAGATTTGAGAAAAGTAGACTTTTTCGAAGGCCAGAGCTCCTCCCATAATGTTTTCTAACCATCTCTGATTAAAGCTATTAATAATTCTTTAAGATCAAGTACCACAAAGGCTGCCATCAGCAGGTGGTATGCTTTGTGTTACATTACATGCTAGTGGTTCCCTTTATAAAAAGTCTGTGTTAAAGAACTTTCTCTTGCCTCTTGTTGCTTATTGAAGCAGGAAGATTTTTTTTTTTTCCCCTCAGAAATTTGCCACATAGAGGTTAAGCAGGGACAAACTGGCTTTGTGTCGAGGTATGTGCATATTCCTAGTGCTGTGATAGAAGGTCAGGTAACACACTGATAAAAATAGTGTAGGGTAGCTGTGCTGTCTTGCAGAAGTTTTCCTCTTCTGTCTTGGTTATTAGAGAAGCAGTCATGCTAGTAAAAGAGCAATTATTGTCTTTTGGGTATCCTTAGATAAGCTTCTGAACTTTGAAATCTATCATTTATATCAGTAAAGAAACTAATACCCTTAAAGCAAGACAAAATAGACAGACTTAGTTTCTGAATAAAGCTGAAGTATGTAGATTAAAGAACATTCTTGTTCTGTTCTCATTTTTATCAGCAAATCTTGAAAAAAGGGAGATAAAGGCCTGGTATTTAAAGTGTGGCACTTTTCCAAAGCAAACCAATTTTTTTATTGTTGTGCGTTTGCTTGTTTTTAAACATTGTCTGTGCTCTGACAGTTGGGATGCGGCTGGCTTTCTCAGAGTTGAATTCAGTTGCTTTAAAGTTATGAACTCCTTTATCTTCTGCTTGCTACT
Source organism: Todiramphus chloris collaris (assembly GCA_025345505.1). Taxonomy (NCBI): domain Eukaryota; kingdom Metazoa; phylum Chordata; class Aves; order Coraciiformes; family Alcedinidae; genus Todiramphus; species Todiramphus chloris. The sequence continues at coordinate 2,924,816 of JANVCC010000037.1, forward strand.
ACTTGTCCCTTTTAATTCTTGTTTCCTTTCATTAAAGTAGTTATTTTTTGTCTGAGTGCAACTGACCATAGAGGACAATGGCAGTAGGGAAAGGAGGGGACTCAGCCCGTAGGTATGGTGAGCTCGCCTTCATCTTCATCCCGGCGTCATCGGCTGCCTGTATTGTCACTAGAGGGAGCGTTTGCTGCTTCAGTTGTTTTACTCGCACCTGTACGTGCCTGGAACGGACCTCTACTCCAAAGTTTTCTTAAAAAAAAAAAAACCTGAAAAACGTCACTTTGTCAAACTAAACAGTTTTCATTAAAATTACTCATCTGAAATTGTCAGGTTAGGACATATCAGGCTGTTCAATTGTTTCCATAGTAACTTGAAAATAAAGGTTCAGGAATGCTATCTACTAAAATGACAGTAAATTAAATTGGTAATAATTTTGGTAATTATAGTGAGTTTAGTAGGACTATTCTGTGAATTTAGTCAAGTGTCAGATTCAGCAAAATCTGCTCTGTATTGCCTGGTCAGACAGATCTGGCAGTTGGTTATATTGTACTATGTGGGAAACCTGCTTGAATACAACCCAGTGCTCTCACTTTGAAGCTAGTAACAGAAATATGTCTTAAAAAAAGGGGGGGGGGGGGGGTAATAAAATTTGCATCCTGTAGATAACAGTTGAAAAGGAGGAAAAAAGACACCTGTAAATGGCAGACCAATTGAACTCAGAGGCTGACTTTCCTTTTACTGCAAGAAGCATAGTAAATTTTGTGTCAGGGAGAGTGTGGCAGGCAAAGCTACTTTTCTATTTCATTTATGTCGGCGAAGGAAGACGCGGACACTCCTATGGTCATCCAGCACGTCTCATTTATTGTTAAGACCAGCACTCTTTTATACAGTTATTAATGAGGCTCATACATATTACTAAAGCAAGCTCGTTATTGGTTAGGCTATAAAAAGTCAGACCTGCCCAGTTGCTTATCTTTGTGGTCGTGCAGCTGCCTTTTGCAATCAGCACATCCTGCTCCCACGGTCAGCTTGTGTAACTTTTGTTTCCTTCCCACAGCCTTGTCTGCTATCTACTAGCACATACACAGTGGGGCAAGGTCAAACCGACCTTGCCTCAGCCCTTGTCAGCTTGTCCAGGGGGACAAGCTTCATACGGTCTCGATCTGACTCCTCAAGCCACTCTTTCACAAGGCTCTCCACACTTCCCCCGTTTTCTTTTTGCGCAAGCATATGCGATGCAAGCATTCTTTGCATGCTTCGCTGTACCAAGCCTTGCACACAATTAAAAACACATGGCAAAAGCAGCAAGATCACTAAGATAACCCCAACAATAAGCATTCCAGTTTTAACAATATCTTTTAGCCATGGGCTTAACCCCAAAGATGCAAGCCATGCGTCAAAAGGACTCTGCACTACAGTAATCTTAGAAGTATGTTCCTTTAACCACTGCAGCTGGGTATGAATGGATTCTCCGTGATTTGAGAGATTAAAGCAACACATGCCTTCAAATTCTTCGCATCCGTGCCCTTGAGCTAACAAAAGAAAATCTATTGCAGCACGATTTTGTAAAAGAGCATGTCTAAGGCTATCCATGTCTTGTGAAAGTTGTTCCAAAATCTCTGTGGTTACATTTGACTGTTTCGTTACCCAGCAAGCAAGTTTATTGAGTGTCGTTAAAGCGTGTGCAGTTCCTATATTTGGAAAAAGAGCTGTAAAAAATCTTGTGGCTTCTCCCCAAAGCTCAACATTATCTCTACAATCAGGTGATAACTGAGTAGCAAAGCGTCGCCGACGGGAAAGTAGTGGTATTATGCCTCAGCCTAACTATAGTTGATTTGTTTAATGCTAATAATGTTAATTGACCAAGATAACAGGGTCCTCCATGCGCATAGCGGGGAATACCATGCCATGCTCTCTCTCCACAAATGAGGAAAACACCTTCAGGAAGGGCCAGCGCACTCTTGTTTGCCCACATTTTCACATGGCTATCACTCCATCCATAGGAGCGATACTGACCACACATTGCTGTCGCATTGGCAAATACATTGGCCGTAGGAGTTAACCATGTAATGTTACCCTCTGTTTTCGGGCTTCCTAGACCAACGCATCCAGTCTCATTTGCGCTGTAGTTTAGTCTACGATTTCCTAATAAATCTAACTCCTGAGGGTCCCAGGGAAGAGAGGTGTTTAGACCGGACAGTAATAACGCTGTGCAATGACTACTATTTTCTGCCATACTGCAATTGTTTCTAGAAAAAGATAAAAAGGCATTTCTATCAAAACCAGGCACTCCTATCAAACATGTTCGAAAAGGGTCAGTAGCCGAAGCAAGCAACAAGCAAAACACAGAACTGTTTGTTTGGTTAGCCCAGGTTACCCACAAATTTTTTCGTGAATTAATCTTGTGTAAAAATCCCTCTACTTTCATTGTCAAGGTGGCTCCCATCATGCCTAAAATAATTAAACGGATCATCATTATCCACAGGAATAGTCTATTGTAGTGGGCTAAATTCAGCAAGTAGGGATGTAGGATCAGGGTCAACTTCTGTTGGATCCTCTGCTGATCTGGCGGCGTCAGGCGCTCCCACTGGTTGCTCGTGAAGGGCCGGTTTCACCCATCTAGCGGGAATCCACAACGTTCCTGGCCATCTGCAACGTAAGGGTTGAAGTGCTGCATCCACATATAGTTGACACAAAGTTGGCGAATTTTTCATGCCCTGGAGGAGAACAGTCCATTCAAATCACTTATCAAGCTCGCCTCTATTCATAGCAGGTAACGTAAAGGCGAATCGTTTCGTATCATCTGGGTGTAATGCAATTGTAAAAAAGCAATCCTTTAAGTCGATAATTAAAAGGGGCCAACTCTGGGGTAACATAGCTGGATTCGGGAGCCCAGGTTGCAATGCCCCCATTGGTTCCATCTGATCGTTGACTGCTCGCAAATCATGCAGCAAGCGGTATTTTCCTGATTTTTTCTTAATAACAAAAATAGGGGTATTCCATGGACTTACGGACAGTCTTAGGTGTCCTAATACAAATTGCTCTTGTACCAGCTGATGGGCTTGTAAGAGGCTTTCCCTTTTTAACGGCCATTGCTTAACCACTACCGGTGTGTTCATTGTCCAGGTGAGTGGAATCGGGAAAGTCCAAGCAATGGCGATCAGGCCAAAGGGTGCTCATTTGAGAGTATTACCCCAAGCTGGGCCAGAATGTCCCGACCAATTAAGCACTCTACTGTGGGAGGCAACTCAACAATTGACAACACTGTTGTCAGTTCCTGACCATCGAGTGAAACCTTCACAAGAGGTGTTTTTCGTGCTAAAGTATAGCCCCCTACTCCGGTGACCGTTTGTGAGGAATGTCTCGAAGGCCAAGACCCAGGCCAGCTATTTGGGGACACAATGCTGGTATCCGCCCCGGTATCCAAAAGTCCTATGACTTCGATGGAGTGACCATTGTAAGTAAGCGTGACCTTTCGGCGGGGCCTTGTGCGGAGGTCCATGGTAAGCATGGCTATCCCTGAGGAGCCAAACCCGTGTTCTCCGCGAGGATTGGAAGTCGAGGCAGGTAATTCCTTAGTAAGTTGTGGCAGGGGGACGATCTGTGCTATGCGTTGCCCCTTTTCGATGGTAATGGGGGGGAATGGTGTGTGGGCCATGATTAGTATTTCACCCGTATAGTCCGCGTCAATAACTCCGGGCAACACAAACAGTCCCATCACAGAGGTTGATGATCGTCCTAACAGAAGTCCTCCATAAAACTGTCCTTGAATTTGGATGGGCCCGTAGACCCCCGTTGGGATTTTAACTGGATGAGAAGTCATCAAGGTTGTAGTTACTGCTGCTGCCAAGTCAAGCCCGAGGCTCCCTCTAGTGGCGGGTTGTAAGCAGGAGGAGGCGTTGTAGTTGCGGCGGCTACTTGTGTCGGGGCGCGGCTGCCACTCGCGCTCCTCCGCGAGTTTCCCGTCCGGCGTCGACAAGCGGTGGTATTATGCGACTGGGATCGGCAGTTCTGGCACCACACCCCGGGAGCTCGACATTCCCTTCGCATGTGACCTCCTGCCCCGCACCGATAACATCGCAGGGCCGGGGGCTTCCGGTCACCAGTGGCCGTGGTAGCTGCCGCAGCACGGAGAGGAGCAAGGGCGGCTAGCACTTGCGATTGCGTACTTTCTGCCTGCTTCTGCAAACCTAACCCTAGTTCCTTAATAGCATTTACCAAAAAAGCTTGAGTCCCTGACGGCTGAGAAGCTATCCTTTCTAATGCCTCCTCTATTGTCCAGTTTGCCCCCAAGGTTCCTATGACCCTCTTCGTTGCTTCATTGCTGTTTTGTAAGGCACACTGCCTTAACATCATTGACTTCATATAGTCAGGCACCCCAGCTTTCTCTATGGCTGCAGCAACTTTATCTATAAAGTCTCCAAAAGATTGCTCTCTTCCTTGCTTTATACCCATATGTATCGGTACTCCCCCAGCGTCTTTAACACGATCTATAGCCTCCCTTACACACCTCATAGCCTCCCGGACTTTATCAGGCCCAATGAGTACCTGAGCTTCTGTACGCAGGTATGCCCCCAAACCCATTAGTTCCTGCATAGTAACTCCATGTAAAGGGTCCCCAGGCTGCCTTGGTACCGCGAGAGTCTCATTTACTAACGCTTGCCAATGCGCATTAAATAGCAACTGCTGGTGTTGAGTAAAAATCAGCTTAATCAAAGCTCTTAAATCATTCGGAAGTAGCAGTACCGTATTAAACAAATAGTCGAGCATTTGCTTTGCCGGCTCACTCTTAAACCCATACTGGCTCACCGTCTGGCGGAGCTGCGACAACAATTTCCAGTCCAGCGGCGTATAAGCGCCAAGCAGGACGGGGTTGCCCTGTTGGTCCACCGCTTGTGTATACGTTACTGGGAAAGCATGAGTGTTTACCGCCGTCAACTCTGCCTCATCGCCCGTTTCTGCTCCGTGCCGAGCCAGCGCATTCCAAGCCTCTCGGCGCTGTTTCGCCGTCTCCTCCCACAGGTCACTAAGTGCCCCAGGGACAGGTTCTGGCTCTTTAAGACGCGGCGCGGCCGGCTGCGGCGAGGGCTCTGTGAGCGGGGGGGCTACCTGCTCCTTTGAATGCTCGGACAGCGGCGGTGCGGTGGGCCAAGCAGGACTACCCCCTGGGGCAGGCATAACAACTGTGTTTGTTGCCGGCGCCAGTATCTCGTTAGAGCGAGGCAGTTGGGCGTCAGAGTGGCTATATTGAGCATTAAGACTATGCGCCTGTAGCGCTTGCTCAGCGGCCCTTTTCTCTGCCTGATGCTGTAAAAGCGTGTTATGAATAACTCTCCAGACTTTCCCTAACTTCTTTGCCGTTTTGTCTTCTTCTGTTAGCACCGCCTCCCACAACAAGTCCTCTAGCTTCTGCCATTCTGCCAGCTCGTGCACCGTGTGCGGGTTAACAAAGACCCCTTTTGCATACCCCCACGCTAAGAGCCCTGGCAGATCCTTCCTAAGATCTATCTCCTTAACTCCCCTTTTTTCTAAGTAAGCATAAAACAAATCATATGCTGCTTGCCTGTCCATATCGTCAGCGCTGTTGCAACTCTCCGGCTCCGGCAGCACGTATGGCCCGGGACTATCTATATAGCTCCCGAGGGTGCCTTCACGTCGTCTTTACGGCACCGACCCGGTTGCAGCAGGCCCCAACCCAACTTCACTGACCGATGGGCGTGCTCCCCCGCCGTCTTTCAGTCGAGACACGAGAGGCACGTCGGGGTCACCATTTTGTCGGCGAAGGAAGACGCGGACACTCCTATGGTCATCCAGCACGTCTCATTTATTGTTAAGACCAGCACTCTTTTATACAGTTATTAATGAGGCTCATACATATTACTAAAGCAAGCTCGTTATTGGTTAGGCTATAAAAAGTCAGACCTGCCCAGTTGCTTATCTTTGTGGTCGTGCAGCTGCCTTTTGCAATCAGCACATCCTGCTCCCACGGTCAGCTTGTGTAACTTTTGTTTCCTTCCCACAGCCTTGTCTGCTATCTACTAGCACATACACAGTGGGGCAAGGTCAAACCGACCTTGCCTCAGCCCTTGTCAGCTTGTCCAGGGGGACAAGCTTCATACGGTCTCGATCTGACTCCTCAAGCCACTCTTTCACAAGGCTCTCCACACATTTAATTCCTCATGACTATCTCATGAGTATCCCATGATCACAGCTCAGACTTGTAACACCATTGCCTTTTAGTATAGAGCACAACTTTGTGTGTTAAGGCATTTCTTCACTTCCTGATTCATCACTGAGGAAACAGGAGGAAAAAGCTCCTTTAAGAAGTGTAGTAATTGTTTCTTGGGGAATGAGGAAAAACTTTATAAAGAGGCCTGTATCTCCTATCCCTCTTCTGTTACCTAAGTGGTTTTTTTATATGGAATAGTTAATCAGAAAATCCTTTTAAACACCCAAAATAATTTTTTTCCTACTGGTCTTATTGGTAAGAGTTAATAATGACAACCTATTACATTTTTCAGTTCTAGAAACTGTGAATAAAGACTTTGTGGAGCTTTGAATTTAACTCAGAAAGGGAGCTAAGGAACTAAATGAAAGACAAAGGAAGATTTTTGCCTAGTATCCAAGAAACACACATTTGGCAATAATCCTGAGGCTTCTGATTACTAGCTGAAAGGAAAAACTTAATTACTTGAAGTATAGAAGAGACTGAGAGAAGCTTTTTCTGATGGTAGTGAAGTTGTCTGTCATTTAACAGAGATAAAGCACTCTGTCAATCCACTGGTTGGGGGAAAACAGAAATCTAGAGTAAAAAGTCTGAGGACAAAAGAGGATGGTGCAGATTTTAAAATTCAGTTACTGTGTATACATTTAAAAAGAAATGGACCAAGTAACAATTTTGGTAATAATCTAAAATACCCTAGAGAAACCACAATGATTATTTCTGGCTGTTAATATTAGCAGATGTTTAAAGTATCTTCTTAGGTGAGTTATGGTCATATAATTCACTAAGACACATGACCTTTTGATTCTAGTGTTACATGTGATTCACTGTGAAAGCTTTTATTTGTAGTAGAGTAGGTTAGCATCACCTCAGTACAATTTAAAGAGTCCAGGTATTGTGGACAGACTTCTAAAAAGACCTCCTTTTTAAGAGAGTAAGCTTTACTATTTTCTTAATTTACATAAATGAAGGTAAGATTTGGGTAGATCTGCTTTTTATTTTAATATTCCAGCATGAAAATACCGTAGTAGTGGTTGCAGACTAGCTTCTGAACCACATTCACTGAACAGTGAAGAGCTTTTTGGGCCTGTGTATGGGAACACAGTATGTGTGTGTTGCTAAATGTTTGTAACTTTATTAAAGATATAAACAGTTTGACTTTTATGCAGGGAGTAAAAAATATTTGAAAGCTTGGGACCTTTAACTCATCTCTGTTAGCTAAAACCAGAAACAACTGCAATTAATCAAACAAGCTGATTTTGCTCAGTCAATAAAATTACAGTACATGAATTTGGCATGCTGACAATGAAGTGAGCCAACTAATTTATGCTGAATATATTGATAATCTGAGAAATATGATGCCTTGGTGGAGGTAAGGTCTTGCAACAATAAATATGCTGTTTCCAGATGGAGGAGTGAGTAATGAGCCCAGATGCCCTCCAGCATTGCTTCAGCTCTCAAAAATTCTACCTTCAGCATTGCCTTTTCTTATCAACTGTTGGAACTTCCAGGCAGTAACAGCTGGGTGCTCCTGACAGGAAACATCTCAGCTAACGATGTGTATGATGTGTATGACAAAGGGGTATATACTAGCACTGCCAGTAACACCCAGGAGGAGGAGAGTTCATTGCCAGTTCTGAGCTGATAGAGGGGGTACAGAGCCTAGCTACAGCACAGTATCAAGATGAGCTAAATTAAATAATAGTTTCCTGCTACTGGCAAAAGCTGTATGAAAAGAAGGGTGATATGACTGAAGGAGATCAATAGAGGAGAGAGTCATCTCTTGCAAATGGTTTAGTAATTCTTTGGAAAGAAAATGTGCTGTGTTAGTTTTGAGAGACAAGGTATAAAATAGAAATCAATACATAAAGTTAAAAAGGATTTTTTTTTTTCTTTTTCTGTAAGTATTTGCATCAAGTCCCGCAAAGCTAGAGTGTACTCGGAGCATGCCTTTATATGCTGTGTTTTGTTTCTTCCCCGATAGTTGGCCCATGATGTCTTTTTAGAATATTTTTTCTTATTTTGCTTTTTTCTGCTTACAAAAGTAGTATATGGTCTGAGATTTTATTTTGAACTTATTTATGAAGAAAAATTGTTGTTCAAATAAAAATAAGTGTAATTGTGTACCTGTGGTGTACGCATTATACAGCTCCTCTTGACTGAACTAGTAGCCATCCTATCCAGTTTTCGTGTAGTGATGAGGAGAAGGCTATAGAGATTATGATGATATTTACTTTTCTCCCGAATGTCATATTTTCTTTTAAATACTATGCAATAACCTTTCTTTCACTGTAGTTTGCTTTGTGTGTTAATGCAAAATTGATCCCTGAGCAGGAAGTTGATGCAAGAGTTACATGCCTCCTAAGTTCTATGTAAACCCCATTTGATACATGGGATTTATACTGATATTTTGTGAAGAGTTTAACTTCATCTTTACAACCTGGTTAAGGCATTCCTAACTTGATATCAGTAGGCCACTTGTGAGGAGAGACACTGCTTGAGGGTTGAAGCAAGCTTCAATTCTTTTTTTATGTGGAAGTATTTGAAATTTTTAATAACAGTTGTAATTCCTATTTTCTCATTTTTGTAAGGCTTTGTTCTCAACATCTGTTACTGCATGCCTACCTACTGAAAGGGAATAAGAAAATATTACCTTTATGTCCAAGACTATGAGCATACTAGGCCAGACTACCATTTTGTCTGTCCTGATGTCCTGCTTGATGTGATGCTTATAAATGAAGAAACTCCTGAATAATGTGTATCCTTAAAGGTTGATTTCAAATATATAAAAATTGAGAATTTAATTGAAATTTGAAAGGGAAGCTTTTATGTACTTGACAGTCCACTTATGTTGAGTATTTTAACTTGGACTCTTATCTGTGCTGTCAGTCAGACACTTGATATGCTTAACTGTTGGTTGTAAGTTTAAGTTCCAGAGCTGAACTGCCATATTGAATAGAGGCCAGTTCTTAAATTGTATAAGGAGCTTCTTGATTTTCATGTGTGCTTCTACAATGATGAAACAGGACAGGTTTTGGCTGTTAAACTTGCTATTATTTATTGGGGTGGAGATCTTTGGGTTCAGTTTTGTGTTTCTGTACTAGAGGCCAGAATTTAGTCCAAAACTGTATTAGTATTAATTCCAGATAAAACTAGTCTGGAACAAAGTCATCTTCACTTAGACTTCAAGTTGCACAATAATATTATTTTATTGTACTGTCAGTATGCAGTGCAGGAAATCATTTTTTTGTTATCCTTTAAAAAGCTAGCGTAGTAAATCATATTGCAGTGGAAGAACAGTAGCTAGCATGGTCTTGGATTCTCCAAAAATGTACAAGAATGTCTTGCCAATTTCTTTCTTCTGTAATCATGAACTAGTATAAACACTGTTTCTTTCATCCTCTCTGTAGGCCACAAGAAACATCCAAGGAAGTAAACCGGTAGCTAAAATGGAATGCAGACCACTGAGAGTTGGGTAGAAGTAGAGGTAGAGTGCATATATAGTAGTTTTTCAGGGAAGAAATTTAATTAGGACTTGGTTTCAGAAATCTAGACCTGTGTATGTGCATAGGTACACGTCTCGTGTGTCATTATAAGCAAATTGCCTTTAATACTTTTCATAAAAGCTAAACGAGCAGTGATAATTACTGCTTTGGTAAACTTGGACAAATACATGAGTACTTGAATATTTGCAAAAGTAATTATTTCAAATAATAACTGAATTTGTGGTTATGATGATGCTTTTGAAACAGTCTTTATGTAAAGCTGTCCTATCTGATCAAACATTGCCTAAATTAATCTTGTAGTCTTCCTCACTCAAAGTTGTTTCAAGGAAACTTTGTTACTACTTTTCTGACCTTAGTTGCTGCACGGGGTGCTGGGCCATCTGGGAAGGATGGGACAGAAAGGTCTGTTGTGAATTTACCATTCTGTCTCTTCTCACTGTGTACTTCTGAGTAGCTTTCTCCAGCTGAGTTGCACAGATAATGGCTGTTAGTATCTTTCTGCCCTTCTGTGGACTCCGGTAACTGCATTCTTCCTGAGCCTACTTTAACTCTTTAAAATGTATTTTCCCAGCATCCTATAAACTCTAGATCTCCTTTAACTTGAATGAAGGAAGGAGGGTGTGCAGCCATTGCTGATAAGCTGTTTGTTGTCATATGCTTTGTTAGTTGAGCTTCCTTTTTCTTGTCTCAGTATTGCTTATAGCTTATCTGTAAATAATACTGAATCAAGAAAAAGAAAGCGAAGACAAATAGCAAAAGGACTGGTTTTATCCATTTCTGCTTCAAAACACCATATATATTTTGGGGTTGCTGCTGCTTAGTTTGTATTGTCTCACAGTGCGCAACTTGGACAGATGTGATATATGGTGCTTTGCCAAAACAAAGACTGTAACATTCAACTATCACCTTTAAAGCTTATATTTGAAGGTTGGATAAAGTAGCATTGAGACACTTGTTTTTTCAGGGTTGTTTGGAAGTGAAATTTTCAAAGTAATAGGGAATGTTATATTTTAACTATATTAGAGCATCATTGGTAAAATTTGCTAGAAATGGCTCATAGTAGTCCATATTTTCATTTTAATACAGTAGAATAGAGGCATTCTTTTTACAGGAAAAAATATCACAATCATATCTATTACCCAGTTTTATGGGAAGAAAGAATTCAGGGGTTGTAGAGGAGGCAGGTGGTGCCTGGTCTTAATTTCATTGACCTATTTAGGTAGTTTAATTAGTACTGAATGAAAAGAGCAGGAGACACACCTCCCCCATGACATGTACAAATACTCTTTGCACAATTAGCAGTAACTACTTTGTTACATTGATCATGAATGGGATGTTATAAAAATTATAAACCCCATGAGGAAGCAGCAAACTAACATAACAAAACCACTCATCTGAGCAAAGCATTGCTCTGATATTACTCAAAGATAGTAGTCATGTGACCTCTTGCTTGGAGGTGCAGATAAGATTACATTAGGGTAATGTGTGCCCAAAATGCCTACTGATGAGAAGAAAGCCTTGTCCTCTGCCATTCCTCAGCCTGTTCTCTGAGGAAGAACCTTCCTGCTAGGTTTTGTAGAATCTGACAGATAGAGGTGAAAAGTTTTGTTTTGCTTCAGGACTATGTTTTTGCATAAAGGAGTCACTTCATTCCATGATCCTGTGGAAAGAAAGCAACTGGGCACTTAGAGAGGGTGTACTTTCCTTACGGAGGTAGAGGCATTCTATAGAATTACTGTGTAGAACCTATTTAAGAATCTCTTTTAAGGAGCAGACATTAGAAGAGTGAAGAACCTCTAAGCTAGGAAAAAAAACCCACAAACCCACAAACTGTAACTATCAGAATCTCTGTGTAGTGTTTGCCACTTGCAGATACAGCAGATGGCTTCACTGTTGCAGGTATGCTGCTTCCAACAGCCTCCATGTTAGACAACCACCTGCTTTGCCTTTGCCTAGAGGTATCTCTGCTCTTTGGTTAGAACACGGAGTTACTTTATGAGCGCATGAACATAAATGCTTTATTATAAAAACTATACTTGTTTTTACACAGTTACTTATGTGACTAGTTTTGTCAAGGGCAGTAGACTGGTTACATAGCAGAATGTCATAATACGTGCCTCACCTCTTGCCAAGCAGTTATCTTCAACTGAAAACTGCTATAGAAGCCTGATTACCATAATTAATTGAGACATTAATTATTACACTGTCTTGTATTTGAATGTTCTGTCACTAGCAATAAATGCAGAAGGGCTGGAGAGTTATTAGAGGATTATTTATACTGGATTTTATATGCTTCTTAGATTGCTCTTAAAAAATAATCCTCAAACATTTCCAATACTAAACCAGTTTAAAATCTATTATATATTTAGGTTGTTTATCTGTCCTTTTGGTATTTGCTTTAAAACAAAAATCTGCTGTTGAGATGTTTTTTGAAAGGATACGTGTCATTTATGGAGTTTAGAATTTCTATTCTAGTCCTCTCTTTCCCCTGTGAGAGCAAAAATGTGTGTGTAGCCTTTTGAGCCTGTCATGGCTCAGGATATGCAATGGTAGAACTTGCAGCCTTTCATCTTCTCTTTTTAATCTGCTTTCATAGCCACAGGTATAAATAAAGTTTTTGTTTCCATTTTCTCTAATTTTCTGCTTAGTTTCCATCAAAGTAGACTCTTCTTGGGGCTTTAAATAATCCATTACTGTGATGCTTTTTCCTTGAAGTGTTATGGGCTTTATTTTCTCAGGAAATGGACTGTATGTTTTGCTCAGTATCGTGACCTATAAATTTACCTTCTTGCTGGGACTGTTTCTTTCATTTATACTTAGAAGATGACTGGGCACTAGATGAAGTTGTTTCCAGCCTCAGTATAACAGCTCAAACCAGTGGTACCCATAAGCAGCTTTGTTTCAGGCTTTCTCTAGTCAGCTGCCATATACCTGCTGAACACAGCATGTAGCTGGTAACAATGTGAGCAGTCCTGTGCTGATTTTTACCTTAGGGGGACTCTTCTGTGTGGAAGTATTGGCACATGGCTGTTTTGTGATAGTTTCTATTGAAGTAGTTATAGTGGAATATGTAATTCCAAGGAAAATGTTTTTGTAGACATTATCTTCATCTGTAGTCAGTATTAGGTATGGGAGGAGATAAGGGAGCAAGAAGGTTTATGTGGGAAAGATTCCAATTACAGTTTTTGTAATGAGTTTTGTATGTAGTAAATATTTATACATAGTTAGTAATGACACAAATTTTCCTAGTGTTTCCGTACATTAGTTGCTTTGATTAGAGATGAACTGAATCTGGGCCTAAGTTTAATTAAAAAAACCAAACCAAAACAAAAAAAAAACCCCAAACAAACAAAAAATCAGGCTGGAGAGATCTAAGCCAGCAAAGTGAGTTACTTCAATTTAACATAAAGTAAAATAAGTAACTTCACTGCCATTCTCTCTGACCATTCCAACCTTTATGGAATTGTTAATTTAAATTGAATCAAAAATTCAAAGTTACCATCAAGTCTTCATTTTTGATGATGCTTCACAGATGAGCTTGTTCTTTATCCCACCCTTCTCTGTGGGTTTTTTTTTCTAAGATTTTTGTTGTTGTTGTTTGCTTTTCTTCTGGAAGAAAAAGGTAGCACAACTCCTCTAGCTTTATTAGCTGCCTCTGCTGCAGAACAGACTTTTGTAATTACTGTTACCCTCCTTTATGCATCAAAACAGTTTCAATCTATCTTGTGACTACTTTTTTTTTTTTCAGTGATACTTCCTTTGGAAGTGGGAGGAACTGTGCCCCAGACCAGATTATGAGTGGTCTGGGTAAAGCCTTGCTTAGTGAGGAAATGACAATTTAAACTGTAATTTGTTTACATTTTGACTCTAGAAGAACATGATATGAATAAAGGACATCACCTGTTCATATGCTGCCAAAAAGCTGCTATCAGCACACTCCCTATAGCAATAACAACACCAGTGTTCTGGTTGCAGACAAGTTGAAAAGATCTATTGGTAATGTAAGTGTATTGGCAATTTTGTGTGGGTAGTTAGTTTTTTTACATATGTAAATGTAATGTACTTGCTAAATCACAGAATCACAGAGTGTTAGGGGTTGAAAGGGACCTTGGAGATCTTTGAGTTCAACCCCCCTGCCAGGGCAGGATCATATAATCTACCCTACAACCTAATCATCTACCCTAACACAGGTCACTCAGGAGCGCATCCAGGTGAGTTTTGAAAATCTCCAGAGAAGGAGACTCCCCAACCTTTCCGGGCAGCCTGTTCCAAAGCTCTGTGACCCTTACTGTAAAGAAGTTCCTCCTTATGTTAAGGTGGAACCTCTTGTGCTCCAGCTTATATCCATTCCCCCTAGTCCTATCACAAGGCACGAGTGAGAAGAGGCTGTCCCTTTCCTCTTGACACTTAGCCCTCTTATATTTATAAACATTTATCAAATCCCCTCTCAGTCTTCTCTTTTCCAGACTAAAGAGCCCCAGGCGTCTCAGCCTCTCCTCATAAGGCATGTGCTCCAGTCCCTTAATCATCCTTGTAGCCCTCCGTTGGACTCTCTCAAGCAGATCCCTGTCTCTCTTGAACTGGGGAGCCCAGAACTGGACACAATACTCCAGGTGAGGTCTCACCAGTGCAGAGTAGAGGGGGAGGAGAACCTCCCTCGATCTGCTGGACATGCTCCTCTTGATACACCCCAGGATACCATTGGCCTTCCTGGCCACAAGGGCACATTGCTGCTCCATGGAGAACTTGTTGTCCACCAGGACTCCCAAGTCTTTCTCCACAAGACTGCTCTCCAGCAGATCACCTCCCAGTCTGTACTGGTGTAATTTATTATTCTTACCTAGATGCAGGACTCTACATTTATCCTTGTTAATCCTCATTTGGTTCTGCCCTGCCCAGTTCTCCAACCTGTCCAAGTCTCGCTGGATGGCTGCACAGCTTTCAGGTGTATCTGCCGATCCTCCCAGTTTTGTGTCATCAGCAAACTTGCTGAGCAGACACTGTCCTGTCATCAATGTCACTGATAAAGATGTTGAACAGGACCGGACCCAGCAGTGATCCCCGGGGGACTCCACTGGTTACAGCTCTCCAGCTGGACTTGGCACCATTGACCACCACTCTCTGGACTCTATTGTCCAACCAGTTACTAATCCATCTTACTACCTGCTCTTCTATCCCATACTTCCCAAGCTTCTCCACAAGGATGTCATGGGAGACTGTGTCGAAAGCCTTGCTAAGGTCAAGATAGACTATATCCACTGGTCTCCTGCATCTAGCCATCCAGTTACAATATCATAGAAGGCTATTAGATTCGTCAAGCATGACTTCCCCTTGGTAAAGCCATGTTGACTACTTCTGATAACCTTATCTTCCATGTACCTAGAGATAATCTCCAGAATGAGCTTCTCCGTTATCTTTCCAGGGATGGAGGTAAGACTGACTGGTCTATAGTTTTCTGGAATCTCTTTCCTGCCCTTTTTGAAGACTGGAGTGACATTGGCTTTCCTCCAGTCCTCCGGCACCTCTCCCGTTTGCCATGATTTTGCAAAAATGATGGAGAGTGGCAGGGCAATAACATCAGCCAATTCGCTCAGCACTCTTGGTTGCATCTCATCAGGGCCCATGGACCTATGCATATTCAACTTAGGTAACTGGTCCTTAACCCAGTCTTGATTGACCAGTGGAGAGTCATCCTTCCCCCAGGCTTTCTCCCCTTCAACCAGGGACTGGAGTTCACAGGGGCTGGTCTTAGAAGAAAAGACTGAAGCAAAGAAGGTGTTGAGCAACTCTGCCTTCTCTGCATCCTCGGTTATTAAGACTGCTTTCTCATTCAGCAGTGGCCCCACACTTGCCTTGTTCTTCCTCTTGGCACTTATGTATTTAAAAAAACTTTTCTTATTCTCTTTTACCTGACTCACCAACTTAAGCTCTAAGAGGGCTTTGGCCTTCCTTATTGCCTTCCTACCTGCCCTGACTACTTCTCTATGATTTTCCCAACCGACCGGTCCTTTTTTCCATGAACAGTATAGTTCTTTCTTCCTTGAAATCTCCTTCAAAAGCTCCCTGCTCATCCATGTGGGTCTCCTAGTGTGCCTTCCAGATTTTTTCCTCAAGGGAATACATCTATCCTGGGCCTGAAGAAACTGTTTTTTAAAAATTAACCAACTTTCTTGGGCTCCTTTACCCTCCAGAGTACTATCCCATGGGATTCCAGCAAGTAGATCTTTGAAGAGTTCAAAGTCAGCCCTGCGGAAGTCCAGAGTTGCAGTCCTACTTACTGCTCTAGTTCCCCCTTGTTTAATATTAAACTCTATCATATTGTGATCACTATCACGCAGGCTATTCCCAACCCTAATGTCTCCAACCAGTCCTTCTTTATTAGTTCATAAAAGATCCAACAGTGCACCCCTCCTTGTTGGTTCATCCACGACCTGCATCAGAAAGTTGTCATCTATGCACTGCAAGAGCTTTTTGGACTGGGTATGCCTGGCTGTATGGGCTTTCCAACAGATATCAGGGTGATTGAAGTCACCCATGACTACCAGGGAGGGTGTTCCAGAGGCCACTTCCAGTTGACTGTAGAAGGCTTCATCAACACCTTCTTCTTGGTTTAGTGGCCTGTAGTAGACACCCAGAACAATTTTATTCCCTTTTCCATGTCCCTTGACTTTTACCCATAAGCTTTCAACCTGTTCTACCTCCCCTCCTGGATAGAACCTAATACATTTTAGTTGCTCTCGCATGTAGAGAGCAACACCACCACCTCGCCTTGCTCCTTGTCTCTTCTGAATAGAACATAACCTTCCAAAACAACATTCCAGGCGTGGGAGCTGTCCCACCACGTCTCAGTAATAGCAATTATATCATAGTTGTATATTCTTGCGTATATCTCTAACTCCTCCTGCTTATTCCCCATGCTCTGTGCATTGACGTATAAGCATTTCAGAGAGGGTGTGGAGTTAATAGTTTTTAATCTTGTTATACAACCATTTATGGCCACCTCTGTGGCCACTAGTCTATCAGAGACCTCTGTGTGATTGTGGTCACACATACCACTACTATCCGCCTCAAGTGGGACAGCAGACTGACGGTTGTCCCCAGGCTCATCAAGCTCATCACTAGCAAGTCTGTGTGTATTGGTACAGAGGCACCAGATGTCTGCAACTGACTTCACCCCCATCCTTCGCCCCGCACCCCCAGGCTCATTGCTGGAGGAGCGGGTTTTATCCCCTTCCCTCTTCAATTCCGGTTTCCTGATCGCTTCTGCAGCCACCACCCCACTAGTGGTGTACATGTTTCTGTTGTCCAATGTATCACAAGTATCAAAAGCACTCGCCCCAAGTAGGACAACAGACTGGAGGCTGTCTACAGGCCCATCTTCACTGAGGCTGGCTTTATCCCCCTCCCCTTCAATCCTAGTTTAAAGCCCTTTCAATGAGACCTGCTAACTCTTGTGCGAGAATCCTTTTTCCCCTTTGTGACAGCTGTATTCCATCTGGTGCCAGTAGGTCAGTTGCCAAATAAACTTCTCCATGATCAAAAAAACCAAAATTCTGATGGTACACCAGTCTTTCAGACAATTGTTAATTATATAGGTATTCCATCCTCTTTTTGTACCCTTCTCTACTACCTGAGGGATGGAGGAGAACACCACCTGTGTTCCTGAACCTTGAACCAGTCGCCCCAGTGCCCTGAAGTCCTTCTTGATTGCTTTTGAACTTCTCTCAGAAATCTCATCATTACCTATCTGAAAAACTATCAAGGGATAATAATCAGAGGGGTGCAACAATTCATGCAGCCTCCTTTTAACATCTCTAATCCGAGCTCCAGAGGGGGCAGCAGATTTCCCTGTGGGATGGGTCCTGTCTACAGATTGGGCCCTCTTCCCCTCAGAAGAGAGTCTCCCTCTACAACAACTCTCCTCTTCTTCCTCCATGAGGAGGTCTTAAGTTGTGAGGCTGGGGTGCAAGCTGTGTGAGAATTACCAATTGGATCCTCATCAGTAGGAGTGTCAAATTCAAGAGATCCATACCCCTTGAGTGTGGGCAATCTGGGGGAGGAGGAGGAGGTGGAGGGAGTACCCGTCCCCCTCCACAAGGTGGGACCTGCCTCCAAGCCTTCCCTTCTCCCATAACCCTACCCTCAGGCTGGTCACAATAAGAAGAATGGGTGTTTTCCCGGAGGGCCTCATATCTGTTCCTCAGAGGCACTGGAGGAGGCAAAGCAGGCAAGGGGGGTGCCCGCCTTCTGCCATAACCATGAACCTGTCTCCACTCGCCGCTGTCGTTAAGGTTTCTGCCCTCTTTTTCAGAGGGACAGGATAGATTGTCCCCTTGATCATGGGTGCCATCGGTCGTATGAGTGGAGCACAAAGCTTGGCTCCATCGGTCTGTCTCAATTTCTGATTCTCTGATGCTCCTAAGCCTTTCTACTTAATATCTAAATACATCCCAGTTTCTCATATTTCAGGACCTGGGTAAAAGAGAAAGCAGAGAACTTAAAGATGTGATACCTACGTAGTCAGGATCCTTGCCAGTCATTGTTATTGTGATTTCATTGTGGTACAGTTCTGTGCTTAAAGTTAGTCCACAATGGCAGACAAAAAGAATCTTGAATTTTTTTAAAGTAGTTGATGTGGAAAGGCACATGCAGAAATGCACTTTTATTTGTGACCTGTACTGATTAATTTCTGAGTCTGCTAATGTAATGGATACAGGAATTAGGTACTTGACTGAGATGTCTTCCATATTAACATGATGACTTACTACTAGTTATTACTAGAACATCACAGCACTGTGAGTAAGCTTTTTCCTCTGTTCTTTGCTTATTTTTTTTGCTCTCAGCGTGCTCTGGCATTAATGGAGGAACACAAGCCTTTCATTTGTATGCTTATCAGGATGTAAAGAGAGTTCTGCTCTCTCTCTCTGACCGCCATAAGTTGCAACCAGCTTAATGAAATAAGTGAGCTATACAACTGCTGTAAATGAAGTAATAAGTATTTATCTTGTCCCTTCGCTCAGTCTTGATAGTAGAATGACAAATTTAGATACAGTAAATAACTTTTCCAGTCAGAGATGGGAAAAATCATTAATGTAATTGTAAAGGGGGCATGGCAAGACTTTTTGCTTGATTCATTACTACCTTGCCCTCCTGACTTAAAAGCTCAAAATGTACATTGATGTAACAATTCAGTGAACTACTGTTCAGTGAAGGAATTTTCTAAAAGCCTGTGTTTTGATAGGGGTGTAATTGAGGCATCATTCCTCCTTCCAGAGTAAGTCACAGTGTAGAGGAATTATTTCTTTTGTTCTCTTTTCCTCTGTATGAGCTGTGTGAGCTAAAAGGATTTATTAAGCCTTTTCACTTGTTTCTGTTCAGGAGAGTGGAAAAAAAAAGTTATTTCTTTGATGTTCCCAAGTCTTTCCACATAACTGGATTAAACACTGAAGCCATGTTAAGAAAAACAGTGACAGTTCTGTACCCTAATTTTTTTCCCCGTAAAGATTGATGTGATGGGTTAAATTGACAGTTCTTAGATTGTTTCAACATCTTTAATTTCTAGTTATCTATATGTTATCAATCTTTAATGCTGATAGTAAGTTACTAGTAAATCAGGAAATAATTCCTTTGTTCTTTCCTGTATATGTACTTTCTACAATTTAGGTGGTCCAAGATGAAAATATCTATATCTTAAATTGTATGTGTAGATTCTGACAGGGTTGCTGAGGTACTGTTTAGCAGATCGTATCCCCTATTTGCTACAGATATTAATGAGTTAACATTTTAAATAATTGCTACAGGAATGTACTATCATAGTTTCTGATGTTGATTTGAATATGAATTGTTATCTGCATGAAGACAGAAGAAAATATTCTGAGCTTTTGGTCAGATGGAGTGAATGACAAGGATAGCGATTTCACAATTAGCAGCTTTAATAGATGTTAATACTGCAGGAAAAAGCAGAGCTGCCAGGTTTTGGCAGCATACTCATTCTGAGTATGGTGGGTATTTTTTCCTGTTATTATTTGAGTTAACACTGACAGGATATGAATATGTAACATATATTTAGACATGCTATGTATAGACATTACTGGACATGGGACCTCATTTGTTGAGGAAATAGATTTAGCTATTTTTTTAAATGCTTGCTATTGTAGCAGGCTAAATAGGACAATATTCTCGAATAACCGGATTTGTCTGTGTTTAAGAGGTTTTTTTCACTAGAAGCAAAGAACTTGGTCTTTGATCTACTTTATGTACCATCAGGATCATAAGTGATGTGAATGTCTCTGCAGCCTACTGTTACAGTGTAAAACCTTCAGTGCTGTCAGTGTAAGAAAGTTAGATCATTAGATGAGTGAAGAAACTTCACTGGTAATAAACGAGACAAATCTTTCTATGGAAGAGTACAGTGTTTCAATATTGCTCTCAGGGTTTTGTTTGGTTTTATTTTGAGCTCTAGAAAAGTAAACCTATTTCCAGTTTTTGGCTTGATATTGGTGTTAGAGACATATGAGTTATGCCTTGGGTTATATATACAATTGAATTTTTCACCCTTCTGTAGACTGTCATTGTGTAGTATCTGTTCTGATAATTTTGTGACTTAACCTTTCTTTTTCTTACATATTTTCCTACCTAGGTTTTCCCTTTCTGAAAGGGTTTATGACACAGATTTTCTTTCTAAATCCCTTTAAAAAATAGGAGGAATAAGAATCAGATCAGATGTGGCGTTATACATATATAGCTTGGCCACTGGGAATAGAGAGAACCTGGTTTAATTTAATTTGCTAAATTGTCTGACCTTTATAACAGGGTTTTGCTCTTAATCAATAGTATCACTAACATAATGTATTACTCTTCCAAACAGCACTCAAGATGTTTGCATTTATCTTGAATTTTTTTCAGCTTGAGTGTGATTTAGTGTTAAAAAGTATTTCATTGAACATATCAAGGAAGCCACTGTCTACTGTTCACAGGGGATCCAGATCTTCTTCCCTAGGAGATTGTATGAATTTTTTTTTTTTGTTTGCTTATCTACTGAATCTGCTGAGCTTTATATTGGACACTAAAACTTGCCTCCTGTCTGAGAAGGGAATCAAAGCCATGTGTTTTTCCCCTGGTTATATCATAGTGGATACTTCTCTTAAGGTAGACCTGGGGCTTCAGGCAAGATTGCCATTAATTTCAGATATTCTCCCATTATTACTTAAAGTGCTTCCTGATGAAAGAAGAGAAGGCAGCCTCATGGTTAGTCAAGCAGACTAGTTAGTATATTTTCAAATACAAGACAGACAAGTTCTTCTGTTTTGAGATAGGCTTGGCTTTCTGCCAGTTCCTTCAGTCATTGTAAACTCCTCTTTAATTCAACAAGGCAACCAAACAATCTTCGTTTTCTTGCAAATTTACATAAGCTTTCATCATACTGTAAATCTGAAGTGATCGTTCCTTATCTTTTGGGTTTTGGCAAATTAATTTCTGTGTAGTCCTACAGTAAGGATAAGCCACAACCTCCAGGTCTGATTCAAATGAAACAGAATTAAATTGCATATTTTTTTCCTTAGTAATCCTTACTTGATCACCCTTAGTATTTTTTTGTTAGTTTGTTTTTACATGATGCACAATCTTTTTAAGAATAGGAAAACGAATGTAGAAATATCTTCTATGCTCTTTCTACTTCTCATTAATGTTCTCCTAAACCTTGAGGGCTGCTTGTTAACTTCAGCTCTCTGCTCAATTGTTGCGAAACAATTAGTAGCCTTTATTTGCATTCTTGAGGAGAGAGTACTCAGGCAAGTGGGTTTGTGCTTTTATTTCTTTTGATGAGCTTATAGGTGGTGCTGAACTGTTGTCATTAAATCCTTGTATTACGCATCTGACAACTTGTTGTGATGTAATCTATTCCATTAATCTATGTAATGCAGCTTTTCATTCTTTTATGAAATACTGGGTTTCAACATCAATTTATAATTAAAACACCATGTAATATAAGACAGACAAGTTCTTAATTTAATAATTAAATCTACCTATTACAGCTGTTTGTGGGCAAGAAATCCACATGCTTCCTTTAGAGAGCATTTCATCTTATGATGGTAATAATTGAAAAAAAGTTGGAACTACAATAAAAAACAAAACCAAAACCCAACAAACAAACAGAACATTTCTGTTCTAGCAATTAGTAATAAATAACTGGTTTGGATTCTGCTAGTCCGAGTAAAGGATGTATTTCCCTTATGCTAATATCTGTCCTTGCTCCTACTCTGATGTGGAAAACGCAGTACAGTAAAGCTTTCCAAGCTTGCAGCTTTATTAGTGTTGGATCTTAAAGGCAAATAACTTTTTATTCCTGTTATTTCTACTTCTCTTGCACAGACTTAAATTTGATTGCTTGTATTCAAATTTGTCAAAACAGACATAAATGCAAAAATGTCTGGGAGAATATGATAACCTTGGGAGTCATATAGAGCTCTAAAAATTAACTAATATGAGATTGCTTTAAGTATCCATTACTTTTTGATTTGTTTACTATACACTTCAATTTTACCTAGATATTTTGTACTGTTCTTGTGTATTTCAGAATTCCCTTCAGTGTTAAAGACAAAACTTAATGATGTCAGAAGATAAAATGGCCTGTGCAGAATCTTTCGGCTCTGGTCGAAAGCAAACATCTTCACTCCACTAGACCCTTTTGGTTTTTATTACTACAGAAGAATTAAAATTGTTTTCTCCTCAAGCCTTCATTTGCTCTGTTGGGTTATCCAGTGGAGAGACAGTAATGAGTGGTATTTCATATGTACCTTGTCTGTTTGTTTTTTACAAACAGAAAATTCATTACAATGTTTAAGACACTTGGGATTTATTGGCTTGTCTTTCTAAGAATCTCTTACTCTCCTAATTGCTTTCAAGAGTATTTCCCTGCTTTTCTCACCCTAATTTATCACTGAATCATCTTTTACGTAGTGTACAGTTGTAATTGAGAATGCTATTCAGTAAACTCACTGAGTATCTTCCTGTATGGTCAGTCTCTCTATATATGTTTTAGTATATATCCATATGAATTAAGTTGTTCTATTTCAAGCAGTAGTTTATTCTTGGTTTCTCAGGTATATGTGCTAAGATATTATTATTATTATTATTGCTTTTTCTGGTGATGGCCTTTTAGATAAAGGATCATAAAGGATCATTGTCATGTTATGTCATGGTAATGGAAAGACATACAAAACAGCTGGCTTCTTCCAAATTACTAGGAGTAATTAGGGTGTTTACTGAAGTGAGAGAACTTAACCTTGGTTAAGTAGAATTCTCTGCTTTATTACCTTGCAAGTAAATTCAGTGCATTGAAGGGTGGGTTTAACTGTATCAGAAATGTCCAGTGGCTAGTATTTTCTTGTCTGCCATTTGTATTTAAAACAAAGAATTCTTTAATTTTCAACTCCTCTCTTGTGTCTACAAATTTTCCCAGTGGAACAGCAAGGAAGCTTAAGCTCTGGGTTCTTCTCTTACTCATAGGTGAATGTAGTAGTTAGTCAAGATCAATGTTAAGAGCACACAGTGTGATAACCAGGGGCAAACTAAACCCTTTCACATAAACCCCACCTTTTAATTCTGATACTATTTCCCCATAGAACACTAAACTGTGAGTATTAGAACATATATATACAGAGTATGTACTTTGTTTCAATTCAGCCTTATTAATTTGAGGTTAAGGAGAGAATCTTGTGAGCTTTGAGTTTTCCTTGTAGTCTTACTTTTCAGGTGAAAAATAAACTGCAGTATAAACTGAGAAATTAGAATAATGCTTAAACTGGGAAATGCAGTGGTTTAATGATAAATACTTCTGCAACATAGTTCCTGCTCCTAAATACATCTGGAAGGAAGACAGGAGCAACAAGGTGATATTACACTTTGTGCATTTATAAGATGTAAATAATATGCTGATTTCTATATATAAATCAATGAAATGGTGAAATAAGATTTAACACTTTAAAGATGCCTGAGAAATCTGTTTGGGAGGAGTAGTAGTAGCTCTTCAGAGAAGAAGTTATGATGTGCATCCTTCAGCTATATTAGCAGAATTAATGGCTCTTACCCTTCAGAAGGCATGATTCAGATTCCAAACAAGCAAATTATTTTGAACTTTGACATGTGTAGGTCTTGGGTACCTATTATTTAGTTTATTTCAATATTTTTTTTCTTGAACAAAGTTTGACATAATTTTTTAAATGGGTTTCTTGAGGATAAAAATGATTGTCCTAAGTTATGTAATGGTAATGGAAAGGCATACAAAGGCATCAAGTTCTTACTTTGTTTCTCCCTGAGCCTGCCTCTGTAAGAACAGACTTATAAAAACTAATCTGTTTTATCTGGTATATGATAGATTATCTTCAATAGCTAGATAAGAGGGAACAAGCTGACCATTCACAAATGACTGTTAGTGTTGATCTACAAAACAGATGGAAACCAGATTTTTGTTAAGCTGATTCTGTAAAATGGAGTGTAGCAAAGGAATCTGAATGTGAAAAACTTGCAGTTCCATAGTGACACAGAACCACATACTTGAGCAGATGGACATGTGATTTATTTGAGCATTTATAGGGAGGACTTACACCACCTACACAAAGGTGGTTATTGGAAACCACAGTAACAGAAGCTACTAAAGAAAGCTTTACTATTGTTAAATTAAGATGTGCTATGAATAATGATATCCAGAGTATGAATCAACTCAAAGTTTTTTTGTTTTTTGGGTTTTTTTGGTTCTCGTTGTTGTTAAATCTTTTGTCCCATTATAATTAATATTCAGTTGCAACAGTGTGATCTCAAATAATGTAAAATCAGCTTTTCTTTCAGGCTGACATGGAATAGGAATCTTCTTTTGGTAAAGAGTCTACAGACCTTCTGAGCAATCCCAGGGCTCATACTTAAACTTTGAAATAAGGACATGTAAATGGATTTGACTGAGTTTTACTGTGAACCAGTATCTAACTTGATCTTCCTGTATGGTCAGTCTCTATATATGTTTTAGTATATATCCATATGAAATAAGTTGTTCTATTTCAAGCAGTAGTTTATTCTTGGTTTCTCAGGTATATGTGCTAAGATTTTATTATTATTGCTTTTTCTGCTGATGGCCTTTTAGATAAAGGATCATACTTGAAATAGTTTGGAAACTTAAATGTTATGATCATCAATATAAGAATCTTCTTGTTTAAGGACTAAATTGACTTGAAAATAAAACAAGCCTTTTTTTTATTATTGTGTAGGAGGAGACTTGCTGATAATGCACAGAATTCTCTGTATCCATTAAAAACCAAAACAGTGTGTTTTAATAATTTAAATTGTGTTCACATGACTAGCGCTTTTTCTTGTCAGTGACAGCTCTTTTGGTAACTTTCCTTTGTATTGGTTTAGTAAAAATGGCATATTATAAGAATTACAGTCTAAAAAAAATCTGTATGCACTGTGAAAGTCATCTTGTCTGCGCAGACAAGAGAATCTCAAGCATTTTAAGTATAAAATACTATTTCTGTGAGCACTAAAACATTTATTAGTAACAGTGTTAAGTCTTGAGTTTCCTATACCACTGTTATTGCACTTGTAAAAGCAGGTGTTTCCTTACAGAACTCTTGAGAATCATGGTTCTTAGTCAATTTTATGCTCCTGTTGGCTGAAGGTTTACTTGTACAACTTTTATCCACATCATATCCTACTTCATATCAGATAGTTTTATATCGAATCTGCTATGATCTAAAGTAAGAATGAAGTTTTGTCCTGGTTTTGCCTGGGATAGTTAATTTTCTTTCTTAGTAGCTAGAATAGTGCCATGTTTTGGATTCAGTATGGAAATTGCTATGAAGAGAATGTTGGTGATATGCTGGGTTTTTTTAACTGTTTCTAGAAATCAGGGACTTTCAACTTCCCATGTTTTGGTAGTGGGCAGGTGCACAGGAAACTGCAAGGGAGTATAGACAGGACAGCTGACCTGAATGAGCCCAAGGAATATTCCATGCTGTAGAAGGTCATGCTCAGTATATGAAGTGGTGGGAGTTGGCTTGGGGAGGGGGCAGATCACTGCTCGGGCATCAGTCAGCATGTGGTGAGCAATTACATTGTGCATCTTGTCTTTTCTTGGGCTTTTTCTGTTTCTTTGGTTTTGTTGTTCTATTCCCTTTATTAGTATTATAACTTATTATATTTTAGTTAATAAATTCTTTTCCTGACTTAGGAGTTTTACACTTTTTTTTTTTCTGATTCTCCTCCCCATCCTACTGGGAGGAGGGAGGAGTGAAGGAACACCTTTATGGTGCTGAGGTGCTGGTAGTTAAATTATGACAATTATAAATACAAAAAGTAGTTAATGCTGTTGGCCTTTGCCTGGTTAATGTGTATCTAGGGAACATAGCTTTGCTTACAAGCATTCTGTGTTAATATAGTTATCAGAGACATGGGTACAGTTGAATGCAAAATCAGGATGCTCTTAGAAATGTATGGATTTAAGATCGAGACAAAGTAAGCTATCAGTACTTAAATATTGCAAGAATATAAAAAGTGGTGTTGTCACTAATGCTGAAAAAAAGGTTTATAGACCATATCATCAGGTCTGGCTGGACTGTGATTGCAAAACCAATGCTAGATTCTTTTGCTGAAAATACCAGCTTTCTGCACTCTGATACCAAGCAGTCCATACAGTTTTCCTCTGCAGTGAGGAAGTGGAATTATGGCTCTAATAGTTAATTATTTCTGAGGGCACAGCTAAGTAACTCAACCCAACATTACAGAGAGATATATAGCCAGGTTATTTTTTTTTAAACATACCATGCACAAGTTTTCCTTAATATTGAACCTAAAAATATCTAATTTCACCTTGCTTCTAATAAAACAAGCACTGATACTTCATTTTTCTGCTCTTACTAATTTGAAAGAGGAATAATTATTTCTGTATCTGTTGAAGTGCACTGTTTCACTGTTCAAGAACCACTATTGCCACAGTAAGTGTAGAGTCTACTATTACAGAAATACTGAGAAGCTTCTTCCACAGCAGTTTTTGTTCTGTATTGGGAATTGAGAGCAGGTTTAACTAGGCAGGCATCTTTATCCTAAAGATGAAAAGAAACCAAAACAGTTTAGACAGCAACAAAGGGTGGAAAAGTGAAGCTCATAGAACTGGGCTTGGGGATACTGGAAAAAGCTATGCACAGAAGACCCAGCTAATTATGGGAGCTCACCTGTGTGCACTGGGATACCAAAAATACCTCTGTGTTCTGACCACGTATTCAGAAAGTTACAACAGGCTGAATTATTATTCAGGCCATTCGGGAACTTAATGAATAAAGCTTTCCCCTTTTCTCCACACACTCGAGCTTTCCAGGCTTGCGATTTGTTTTATTATTACAGGTTTACTGTTCAAAGACAACATAACTTAGGAAAGAATAGGGTTCACAATATTTTTATCACATGGACAAATAAACCTTAAAAAGAAAACTTAAATCATGCAAATTTAGCACTTATAAGAGTTATATGGATAAAAAATGACCTGTGTAAAACTACATATTGCTTGTTGAAATCTGGCACTATCACAAGTAACATTCTGTATTGTATATGTCATGGTGAGATATTTATTACTGAAATCAATGAGAAATAAATGAAATCTATAAATGCTTTAATATTCAAAAATTTCAAGTCAAAATTAACTTTTTTAACACTTGCGCATGAAGTACATCTGAAAATGGTGTCTGTTTTCGTTCTTTCAAACTGTGCTGGTGCCAGAATATATTTCAAAAATTGACACTGGGCTACAGCCTTAGGGGTCTGATCTATGAGCTTCTGCTTAAGCTCTTTAGACACCAGAGTTAATTTTGAAGCTGAAGTGTTGAAGATGCTTAATTCTCCTTTCCTTTTTTTTTTTTCCTCTCCTCTTAAGACTTCTTACATTCTAAGCATTTGTAAAAATGAAACAAAAAGACTGTCATTCTAATGAAAATTTGTAATTACAACTATTGTTCACCTTTCCTTTTGAAGGAAAAGATTTTTCTGTGTCCAGGGTTGTACATTAAGGGGTTTTTCTGTACTACAGTTAGCACAACAAACATGGCTTTACATACATTTTTAAATAAAGGGTATGCCCAGTCCAAACTGGTGGATCACTTCTACTGAAAGGTTTTCTGTAAAAAGCAACCAAACAAAAAAAAAAAAAAAAACTCCAAACAAAAACCAGACCAAACAAAAACCAGACCAAACAAAACCATCAAAACCCCAACAAATAAAAAAAAACCCAAAACACCCAAAAAAACACCAAACCCAAATAAAACCACAAGTCCCCAAACAGGAAAAAAAGAATAAACCCAAACAACTGAGGGAATAAAATGTAGGCTAATGTAGAAGTCATGTCAAATGTTCCTGGCAAATTGCTATGTATTCAGCAGCTGCTGCATGTTGTTCAGAGCTGCTAAGGGGGACACTGAAACAAGCCTGCTGTACAGGTACTAGATTTTGATTTAGTAAATAGTCTGTATAGTATCAAACTATATAAAAAGATTAAAAACCACAATGAAAATTACTGTGTTTAAAAAAATGTTTATATTGTGAAAACTGTAAATTAGGTCCAAACCACCATTTAAAAAAGGTATGAAATGTGCAAATTTTTGAGTTGAAACAAGGGGCACAAGAAGGGCTCCATAAAGGTTAGTAAGAGTTGCTTTGTGATTTCTGTTTCCAGTATCTTCATGTACTTGGTAATCACACAGACCTCAGAGCAGTTCTCTTCAGACAAGTAGAACATGAGTTAGAAGTATTATCACCAATTTCAGCAGGGAAGGTTGGCTGTAATAACAAGTAAAATGCCATTTTAAGAGACAAATGTACAGTATGGTCTATTTATGTAAATACTTGGAAAAGGCAGGAACAAAATTGTCTTGTAGCTACAGAGCTGTAAAATCAGTGAGCTATATGGATCTATAATACATGGCAGAATATTTTGAAATCCTAAACCTTCTTGAAAGAAAATGGTTGTATAGGTCTGCATCTAGAATAACATGAGTATTTACTTGTGTTTTAAGGAAAAACTGCAAAGATGATGTGTTTCTGAATGCACTAAAATTAGTATAACTTAATATTTTTAAAAGGTAGTAATCCTTTGCACTTATTTCTCACACAGCATAGACTGAGGAACTGATAAAGTCAATACGAATGGTAAGCAAGATGAAACAGATGGCTGTAACAGAATTCTTGAGTCTTAACTGGCACTTAACACTAACTCTACTTTCAATTTGACAAATACAGTAAGACACGTATGTTGACATACACATGGTGCACTTAACTAGTTTTATTTATGTAACTTGAGGTATTAAAATTGTCTTAAAAAGCAGACATCTGAAGATGAGAAAATAGTGTGAGGAAGAAATAGTAGTCATTGTTTTCAGTATTCAGTGATTAGTAAGTTTTTTTTTCTTCCAATATCTTTAACTTATAATTTCCATGCAAAGTCTTTGTCTTACTCCTCCATTAGGTAGGTAGCTTGGGAAGATAGGAAGAAATCCACCAGTTTTCAGTAGGAATTAGTTATGAAGACTTAAGTTGTTTGTTGTTTTTAACTGAAAGTATAAGCTAAAAGTGTGTGCATCTCACACTATATACACTGTACACAAGCATTTTGTATATACACTGATACCACCTTCACCAGGAAACTAGAAGTCAATAGATAATGAACCTTGTGCTGTATCTTCTCTTCCTCTGACATAGATTTCACATGGAATCTCTTCCATCACCCTGTCTTCTATGACTTGCTCAGGACAGTCATGCGCCTGTTTGAAAGTGTAACTACTCTTCTTGAAAGTGCTATTAAATGTTTTCATTGGCTGAGGCTGCGCAAAATCATTGTGAAAGGGAAGTTCCATGGAGCTGAGGTTTGTCCTGCTTTGTTTTATATTAGAGGCCTGGGAGCCACAGTGGTGGTCATGAATGCATCTGGAAGCTGTTGAAGGACGTCTCATTTTCTGATAGTTTTCAAGTTCTTCTGATAAATCTGCCAAATCTGCAGAAATTTCTTTGTCCCTTAGTGAAAATAATTCATAATGTGGAGGATCAAATACTTCCTGGA
The DNA here is from genome assembly GCA_025345505.1 of Todiramphus chloris collaris. Lineage (NCBI taxonomy): Eukaryota > Metazoa > Chordata > Aves > Coraciiformes > Alcedinidae > Todiramphus > Todiramphus chloris. The sequence goes on from JANVCC010000037.1 coordinate 2,954,631, forward strand.
AACCAGTTTTATTGAAAGCAGTCTTGCAAGCCATAACCTTTTTGCGAGGTTGCTTTACTTGTACTAGAATTGAAATGATGAGAAGAACTAAAACTATCCCTGATGTGATGCCAATGATCGTTCCATGAGTTTTGGTGATTTGTTCAAACAATCCAGTTCTTTTCTTTTCTGCAAAGAAAAAAAAAAAGAGATTGATAGGGCCTTTATTGTTTTCCTTTGATCATGTATTAAAACAAAGTAAGCTGTATTGTGACTGTCATTTAAGTGCTGTATTCATGAAATGACTTAATGGTACTGGAGACTAGACCTGTATGCCAATGGGATTTATTATACTGCATTTGTGTGTTTGTTCAGCAAGTCTAATTCCCTCTCTGCATTAGTGGCTACCATATGAGAATTCAATGGCAGGTGGAACTCTGGCCAGTGCATGCTGATTCAGCTGGGATGTGGCTTCAGTTCTGAACCTATACTGATCAGTTCATGCTCCAAAATCCACAAATTCAGTAGGCTTAAATTACCCTTAAATAGGTTAAATACAACTACAGATGATGCTTTCTTGCTGTGGTTTGGTCCTGATAGTAACATTCCCATTTGTGTCAGTAGAAGGAAACCTAGATTTAAAATTATCTCATTGATCTTTAAAAGTGAAATATTCTCATAGTGATGATGTAAGAATGGCTGTACTATTTTGTTTTCACGTTTCTTAAATTTAATGACTCTGTCTATTGTGTAAGTCTATAATACCTATTTCAAGACAGGGAGCTGTAGTGTAGGTATATTCCAGTTGTAATAGCCCAGTAACCAAGTCACAGTTGGGAAAAAAAAACAAAACCAAACCAAAACTAAAAAAACAAAACAAAAAACAAAAAAAACAAAAAAAAACCAACCCACACAAAAAAAAAAAGAGGAAGAAGGGTTGTGAGGGGAACCAACCAACCCAAATCATATGGTGCTTTTGCCTAGTACTTCATATGAAAACACACAAGATGGCAGCATAAGAACAAGATGGTTTTTCACGCTTACAATTATTTGAAGATTAAAATTTTCCAGTTGGATTTCTGTTCTGTAAAGGTACTTGTCCTAGGGGGCTCAAAGAATTCTATACTGAAGCACTTAAGACTATGTAGAAGAATATATAGTAGTAGACTAAATGATGCATATTATTTTTAGATCCCTGGCTTCTGCCATTGGGTATGTGTGTTATGCACTTAATCACTTCATATGCAGTGCATCATATGCTATTTGAAACAATTTGGAGCTCAAACTCTGAGTTACATTTATGCCTTCAGTGTGAAGGAAGCTAGCTCCCCTCATCCTGTCGAGCTTAGAGCTTACTGTTACCGTACTTTGTGGAAGATAGGAATTTCAGTGCTATGACACTTTTCTCATCTGTATCTAGGTTTCTTAATTCTTAGAAGATACTCTAGTGAACACGTCGTTATGCAGAAAGAATTGTCTTCTCCTGTCTCTTAAAAGAAATTGCACACAACTAACTTCGATATCAGTTTTTGTCGCTTGGCTTAGTCATAAAGTAGGTTACAGTATGCTTAGATTTAGGTAGCTATCAATATGGACTAAATGAGAACTCTGGGTGCCTGCAGGAAGTGAACACAATTGTGAAAAGCCTTCTTGTCAAGGCTAGATACTGCTCACTTGGTTGCATCAGTCTCCCTTCAGTCTTTAGCTGGCAGTACGGATGGCAATAAGCCATCCTTAGCTGGCAATACAGATTCAGTTTTCAGCTATCTCTTAATTATCTGGTGTGAGAATGTTAGAGCAGAATTTAGTTTGTATTCAACACAAAACGTGGTAGGTTATTCAGCACCAGATACAGCAATTTACAAGTACTGGGAAAGATGCTTTCTTCACATTGTAATATGGTTTGCATGGAATATACTCTTTAAATACTGCAGTATGTGAGTGAAGTATGTATTCTAGGCAAGACTCTGGGAAGCAGCTGTTACAGATGGGATAGATCTAGAAATTGCACTTAAGTGGGAATGTTGAATATTATCAAAGGTAAGGATTGTTTAGAGGAAGCAAACTTTTTATGCTGAAAACTTAGTTATGGATCAGTTTTGTGAACTGAAGGCTCCCATGATAGTCCTTGCATTAGAGTATTTAGTAGTGATCCCTCCCCCCGAATAAAATTTCAAATCAGTTTATATAATATTTACTAAAAAAATTCTGTAGTATTTGTGTATTGAAAAGCTATTTTATTTCAAGGTTTTCTGTAGAGTTTTTGACCCTTCCTGTAATTCATCTTAGAAATGGAGTACATATTTCAGTCTTTCTTGACTTTTCTCTTCAGACCTACTTACGCTATTCTATTTTTCAAAAATCCAGAAGCTCAAGTTTGTTGTGTGTTTTACTGTTTTCTCTTAGCAAGAAAAATTGTTTGCCTTAAACTGGTTTTGTTCCAAACCTGAAAATTCAGGTGAATATATTTGAGCTTTAGCAGAAGTGTCCTCAAATCATGAGAATTTTTCCTACAAAACCTGATACTGAAACAAACCTTTATTGTGTTTGTGATGGTTTAAACAACCCTCCCCTGACCCACTTTCTAGCGTCAGTGATTTACATGTGTCCTTTTCCTGTAAGTGGTAGCTTCTCGCTTCCGAACAATTCCCCCTTTCCTCCCACCCTTCTTCACACCATATGTAGCAGTTACATTTACTCTGTGATAAATAACTTAAAACAAATGTCTTAAATTATCTTTGTCTTTGAAAATTGTTGCTTCCATTTTATCCCTGAGAAGGCTTGAAGGCTTGTCTTTTTCCATCTGTTTTTTCTCGAAAAAGTATTACCTCTCCCTGTCATCCTTGCTGCATTTAAAGTTCAGAAATGGATAGGATGTAACCGAAATGTAAATATTAAATTCTATTTCCTATTAAGCTGACATCCTTTTAAAATGAAGAGTATATGCTGAAGAGGAAGAAATTTAATTAAAAGCAGTAAGATCAATATTCAGGATGTGTACATGTCTACTTAGTTGAAATAAAAATTTGGAACACCTTCCTGAGATTAGTAGAATAGCTGTCTTCAGCATATTTTCAGGAAAAAGACATTTCATGACTTTCAAGAAAGGTACCCCGACTGGCCTCGCCCATGAAGGCTATATCTTTGCACTATAGTCACCTCTGCAGTGGTTTTCATCCCAAGGGTATGCACAGTTTTGAATGCCATTGCAGACTAAAGAATTATTGATGCACATGTTGCTATGGCAGAAGTAAGTGTTGCCTGAGCAGGGAGCTGCATGAGAGAAGAGGAAGAAAACATTAGGAATTTTCAGTAACTAATGGATTGCAATAAAACTGGTAAATTCCTGTTACATTTTTAACATGCATATTCATTCTTTATCTCTTTCAAACACAGTCACTTTTCTTGCATTTCACTAATTATCACATGATGTACTCTCTCTTCCTGTAGTTACTTTCAGGTGTATTATCAATGCTACAAAAAAAAAATTTCTTGCTTAAAATAAGTATTGGAGACAGTCACACAACAAATAATGGAAGAAGGTTTTAACACTTGTCTTTAAGAACTTAATACTTAAATCACACGCTCACCATCAATTATATATTTATTCAGTCTGCTGTGCACCTGCTAGGTAGATGTTGTGAAGCAGTTCCTGAACATCTGCATTTTAAAGCCCATTAATTTCAAATCAGATTTCAGCTTGTGGAGGACTGGGTCAGTAATTGCAAGAGATTTCAGTAACTTGAGGCATCTAAGTCATTCCTGCTTGTGAATCAAAGCTCTTAGATCCTCCTATTAGAGCTAATGCAGGGATTGAGAGAGCACAGTTTAGCTTATCTATCTATAGTTAGAAATCTAAAGAAAGAAATTAACTAGAAAGTTGCTCTAAGCATTTCATGTTTCTGTGAATGTTCTTCATAGCTCTGACAAAGTAAATTCTTTTCAGGATGTTGTATAATATGCATAGGGAATTCTTTATGAATTCATGGCACTGGACAAGAAATTCCCTTTCTCTGCCTCAGTAATATGTTTTTTTTGATGACGGAAAAGTCTCTTATTACTGGAGTCAGCTATACATTAAACAGCAAAGATGGGTGATCGATATTCTACCATTTTGTTTCATAGAAAGAATTTATTCAGCATTCTGGATTCTCTGAAACATAACGTGAAACCCAAAGGCTATGGCAGGGGAGGGTGACTAGTCCTGAACACAGCATTTCTCAGTTATTCCTTCTGTTAGGCTTCACAGTCTCTGACAAAAAGAGCAGTTGTGCCCAAGAGAAAAGAAAATTCAAATCTTTAATTCTGAATTTGAATTCCCTAAATCTAATGTGTATTGTCTTCCCATTTCTTACTCCACTGAATGTTGGTAACTTATTCTTATCTGGAGGCTGGCACTGTTGGTGTATCCCAGGAGTCGAGAGTGAGGCCAACACTGTTTAACCTTTTCATTAATGACTTGGATGCTGGGACAGTACCCCCTTAGCACGTTTGCAGAGGATACAAAACTCAGAGGAGTGGCTGATAGATCAGACAGTTGTGCTGCCACTTCTTAATCCTTTTCTCCAGTCTGTGTCGGGAACCTCATAAAGTTCAATCAAGGGAAACGCAAAGTCCTGCAGTTGCGGAGGAATAACTCTGTGTACAGGCTGAGGGTCAGCCAGCTAGAAAGCAGTGCTATAGGCAAACACCTGGAAGGAGAAAGAGTGGAACATGAGGCTGTGAAGCACCCTTATAGCACTAAAAGCTAACAGCATCCTGAGCTGTATTAGGAAGAGCGTTGACACCAAGTCAAGCGAGGTGATTCCTCCCCTCTGCTCAGCATTTTGCATTCTGGATGTGGTCTGACTATGTTCAGGTTTGGGTCACCAGTACGAGAGACATATAGGGGATCCAGGGAAATGGCATGAAGATAAGGACTTGGAGCATCTGATATGACTGGTATGGGTTCCCTTGAGCAGTTGTGGAGTCTCTGTCCTTGGATATGTTCAGCAACTGACTGTATATGGTCCTGGAAAACCTGCTCTCCTTGATTCTCTCCAACCAGAAAGACTTCCTAGTTTGGTTTCTAAATAAACAGCCTTATCCCAGGAACATTTTATGCTCAGTGTTTCGAGAGTCAGACCACTTTTCAGTGGGACAAGATTCAGTGGAAGTTGGTGTTCTTGTTGGGATTTTGTTGTTTGTGGTTTTGTTTTTGTTTTTTTTTTTTCTGAAGTTCAACCATGCACTTAACTGGTACAGGGAAGAATAAAATCAAACTTTTTCCTACATTCAGAGTTCACTATGTCTTTAAATGTCTCACCAACTCATACTGTTTAGGAAAGAAAATACAAAGGAACCTGGTGGTTGTGTTGTCACGATCACCTACAATGTATCTGGAGTGGATGCTGAGGCAGTTCACATCATTAATGACTTAAGGCACAATGTAAGCAGCATTTTTTACACATCATATGAAATCATGATGCAAGCATCATCTAAAATTATGCTGCAATTAAATTCCAAAGGGGTTTGCACCTTCTCCTCAAAGGACTAAATGTTGATATGCTAATGCTTTATGCGAGAGTATCAATCTAAATCTGAAAACAGGTATTCCAGACAATCTGAAGCACTTCATAGAAACAGGAAGATGTAGTCAACACTTCTGGCCCTTATATAATGGGAGAAAGGCTACTAGTTAAAACAATATAAAATAATAAAAATATTTCAAGATGTGGACTACAAAATAAAAGGTTCTTGGCCTTATTAGCACATGTGGGGAGAAAACACTTCACTGTTTTTTTCCTTCTGAATTTTGAAATAAAAAATTGTGTAAGCCTTACTTCATAAAGGATAAATAGGATCATTGTTTAAAGATAATAGCTTAAAAAGGCTGTGTATGCAATAGGCTACAGTATCTACTAAAATATTTCTGACTGAGAGATAAAGGAGAATCTGTGAAAATGATGTCCAGAGTGGCTGTTATGGATCCGTGCCAGTGTTTCAATATGGGTCTGTCTGGAGTTGCAGTTCTTTCTGAGGCACAGAGGAAGAATTATTATGCAAGACCTGTTCCTTTTCTATTTTTCTGAACAGAAGAATTTTTAAAAAATGTTTCTGTATTTTTTTGATGATGCATTCTGCTGTTGCTTCTCCATCTGCCAGCACACTCTCTAGTTTACATTCCTGTGCCGTCTCTTCAATATTTTTGGGGGTGGATTTTGTTCACAAGTTCATAAAGATGGGACAAATAGACTTCTCTTTCCTTTTGTTTGTTATGTGGGGAGTACCAAGTCTAAAAGTCACAAGGATTGATCGGTTCAAGGACATAGCTGGACTCCTCGTAACAGCTGTGTAAGACTGGTGCAGTGTTCACAATTTTCTTTGTATCTAGCATTATTCATGTATTGAATCAAACCAGAGATCAAATACATTGATTTTTAACGTTGCTGTTGGCTGAATGAATTAGTCAAATCTGCAAGCAGCACTAGGTGTATGTTAGGTGACTGTCATGCACAATTAGTTCATTTATGTAAATCTCCTCAGAAATATTGATTGTTTTCATGGTTGGCTTCATATAATTACAAATTATTAGTAAGGCAGAAAAGAAAAATAGCTTAATCTGAAAATAAGATAGGCATGGATTAATTTTTTTCAGTTAGAAAAATTGCTTACCACTAGATTATTTAAAAATACATGAAATATTTTTCAGACATATTTTCCAATTACCCTGTTAAAGACAGTATTCAGGTTAGAAGGCAAATAAGAATAACCACATACCTTTGCAGAGTTTCTTCTGCCGATGACTTTTGAGTTGTTTGTAATAGTAAGTTTGGAAGGTCATCTACCTTTAGAGTATTTAACTCTTTCAACCTCTTGCACTCAACTCCCTCCTCCTCCCTGCCTCCAATATTTATAATCTAAGTGGATAATTTACCTGGCGAAGTTCATAGCACTTTCTAGATTGAAAGCTAGAATAACCTGCACTATCACTAATATTAATAACTGATTTTTGTGTAGCTTTTATTTCAATGCAATTATCAATTTTACAAGTTGTGCTTAAAACTGATATCTATTGAAATTCACAATATCTAAAACTTGTGAAATGCCTATTGTAGGTTAAACAACAGTCTGGTTTGAAACATGCAATTGTGTTTTACTACCCTATACACAAAGTAACCAGTACGCTATTTCTCTTCTAAGTTGCTGTTACTTCATTAAAATTGTTTTACAGAAAGTAATTTTTCTCTTGTCTTAATATTTACTGTTTTATGGAACAGAATATAAAATCTACTTGTTACCTGTAACCCAAACTTTTTAGTAAAGTGGTGACCAGGATCCTTTTCAAGACTGGCAACAACCTGGTTCTGTTAAGACAGTTATTTCTTTGACAGCAAATCTGTACTACTTATTCTTCAAGCAGAACTTTTTGAAAACCTTTAGCATAAGCACAGGTCTGATTTCCTGAAGTGGTGGACATGTTTTATTTGACTCTTCCTATGTATCTCGGATCTGCTCTGCAGTTTTGAACTTGGTCTGCATTGGTCTTGCTTTAGTGAAGATGACACTTATTTTTCAGGTTCTGCCATGTGGACAATGTCCTTTGTAAGGCAACAAAATTCTATTAAATTCAGAGAGAAAGCACTTAGGAAAAAAAAAATCTCCCAAGAGGCATGCTTTTGAGAAACATCTTAATTTACAATGAGAATAAAGATTAACTCTAACCTAGGCTATCGAAACCAGAGAGACAGCCAGAGTGCATTTACAGCTCTGCTTTTAGTATAGCTTTCATAAGTATAGGGTCTTTAACTGCTTTTCCACTGCTGTGCAGCACAACTGGGCTTTGTTAAGGGAGCATGTGTGGGATCTTTCAGAGCCATGTGCAGCCAAGAGGGAGATAGTAGCTTAGGTGTAGCTGGAGTAGGTGTAGTACCAGCTCTGAAGTTGAAGGTAGAGCTCTGGACAGGAAGAAGATCCTGACTCAGCAGGGCCACATGTGAGTTCTAGCCTTCTGAAAATCCAGTGTGGGCCTGAGAAGAGCCTCATGTGGTGTCTGGCATGGAACCAGACGAGGTGGGCTAGTGGGAGAGCGCACTTCAGTCCCGTTGCTGTCTCGATCATTTGTAGAACTCTGTGCGAAGGACATGGTCTAGCACTGTGTTGTTAATGAATTCAAATGAAAAATAAAGAATGGAGGCAAGCCTTTCTTCTGTAACTACACTTGTAACTGTAATTAAGTATTTCATTTACTGGCTAGTATGTGAAGGAAACAGAAACAACCTTTTCCTGTACCTGCTGCATTAGATACAGCTGATGCTTTTTCCTAAACATCTGATACTCTGTACTCTGATACCAGAAGAATAGGCTTGTTAAAATTTACTTACGATCCACAAATGAAGTGAAGAGCATTCTGAATCTGCTTAGTCTACTGCCTTCGTCTGCCCACATTCGTACCACACCTGTGCCCGTCTGCAGCGTGACGTCATTTGCTACGGTGCTGCAAAACTTTGCCTTCAGATTTTCTATAGAACTGCTTCCATCATACACAGCAACAAAGTTTCTTTTACATTCATTTGAATGCTCCATTTGGTAGTCAAGAAATCTCAAATAAATCTGTTAGAAAAGAGAAATTATTGTCTCTAGGAAAAGTAACACAGAGAAGACATTTTTCTTTCGTAGCAAATCTTGAATAATATGTTTTGTCTCCTTACATACATGGCACCCAATTCACAAAACTTCTACCTTTTTTTATTAAATGTCCATGTGGAGTATTACTTGAAGTTTGTCTTGGTTCGCTTCTTCCCCCTCCCCAAAACAATCTTTACTTAATAATTTATTCTGATATGTTTGTGCTCCCCTTGGAAAAAAAGTAAAAAGCAATACACCTGAAAGCCCTGAGCAGCTCTGCTAAATGTGTGGCCTATTACTCTAGAAGAGATACAAGAAATGCACAAATGCGCTCAAAGAATCTTAATTGCTGATAATAGTGTTTTGACTGTTCTCTTATTTTAATAAAAACAGTGTTAAAATACAAGGAAAGGAGTTCAGTTACAAAAGCGCTGAAGTAAAATAAGGAAATTAAAATGTCTTGCCTCAGAATAAAAGCTATTGGAAGCAGAAGAAAAGGAAGCTAGCTATCTAGGAAGAGGTAATAAATTTAAGACCATCTTAATTCCTCTGAAAGCAGAAATCTAATCCAAGAGAAGGCAGCACATGTGTTAGAAAGTATGCAGCAAGGAAATTAGAAGACCAATGTCCATGTGGAGGCTGGGGTCTCCTGCTCTGTGGGAGAACAGGTGCTCCTTCTCAGTCCATGAGGTCTTCAGTATGTTCTTCAGATAAGCTTGGGTCTAGACTGTATGTGTTTTGAGTATAGTTTGCACTTACCTCTCTGGCTGATGCTATACATGCTTAAGACCTTTTGCACGGTGAGGTTTTTCATATATCTGCCCAATGACAATAATCTCAAACTCTTCTTTTTGAAGCAAGCAAGACAGGGCAAATGATCACCATGCTTACTATTCCTATGTTCCCTATTCGGCCCTTTTGCCCTATCTTGCTTTTAACCTCAGCTAGTGCTTTTGTGCTTCATAAAACTGAATTTGAAAAAATTCAGTATATCAAAATAACCTGCTTTGTGTGGGGTAAAAAAGATATCCCTACATACACTTAAAGGGGTCCACTGAAAACATGGTAAAAGAGCACAGGATAAGACTGGTGACACTTGTACATCCTGGCTTTTCCTTCCAAATGTTTTCCAGAGGCACGTTGCCAGCACTATCTCCCATTGCACACTGTGAAAAGGTGCAACCTGAGACACATTATGCTTCAGCTTATTGTTTTGTGATTTTCAGTATGTATACTCCGCCCCCCCCCCCCCCCCACTGGTTTTGTTATATTTATTTCTGGAAGTTCTCAGCTACATTAAGAGCCCATCTTCAGTTGACATCTCACAAACATGGGTGTGAGCTGCAAGTGCAGTATTTGGGCTGAAATATGGTATTTTCATTTAAGACTGGCTTTATCTGCTGTGAAATTATGAAAGGTAAAAATAAATTAGCGCGCTTTCAGTAGAGCTATTCTGTGTTATGAAATCAAAGGAATAATCATTAAAAGAGCTCAGCACTGCAAAAGCTCTTTCTGGTTAGTGTGTTGAGTAAATACATATAAATGGTCCCCACTCTTAGATTATTTTGATTATTGTAGTAACTTTCTGGAATCTGAAGGTAATTTATTAAATATCTCTTACACAGATTTTAAAAGTCCTTTTATTGCAGTAGTTGTCACTTTTAAAAATTTATCTTTATTACAGAATCAAATTGAGGAAATTAAAAATGTATATGCTTATGTTTCTCAAGAGATTGCACCATATCAGATCTAATGGATTTTATCACCATAATTCTGCCAGAATTGAAGATTGAGAAATCACTGTCAGAATACTAAGAATTATTTTTCTGTAATGTTTTAACTCAATAATTTAGGATGATGATCTAATCTCAGGACTGACCCAACTATAACTCTGCCTTCTGGCAACATTCAATAATTTATTAAAATACTTAAGCGTAAGACCTGGTGCACTCAAGTGGCAGTGTAGAGAGGAAATGGTTTTATTATTGTTTCTGGAAGAACTGCTGCTATTAACTAGACTAGTATAGGGCTCTTGAGACTTGAGTCATTTCCTCAAAGGCTTACAAATATTAATGGAGTTTTAGTTTCTGTCTTGTCTTGTCCTCTGATTACCATCTTTTAGGTTGCTGGTTTAGAACTGATTTGGAAGCTGGTTAGTTAACTGTTAGGAGTGTGTAAAAAGACATAGAGCAGATTTGTCATCTTGACAGCTACTACTTAAAAATATTTTTTATGTACATGCAAGCAGTAGTATGTACTTTAATATACATACAGAAGCAACTTTCCGGATGCGTATGCTATATGGAGAAAAACCATTCTTTAATGCAACTCATAAGTAATTTACAAGTATATGATTTGGAAAGAGAGCTTATTTTAAGCATGCTGTAGCTGTTGTATTTTGGAATTAAGATCAGGATTTTATCCTTTTCTATATCCAACAGTAAAGCTCAAGTTGTTTTTAATGAGCATAAGATATCAATAGTTTTTTTTTTTTGTCAGCAGTCTCTTAATTCTGAGGGCACAATAATAAATATCAGATGCCAAGGTAACTAACAATGATTTTTGGCTTGAGCAGCTAATATGTCCCCTTAAGGCTCAGACACACAAGGTCTAGTAAATTTTATTCTGGTACTTGAAGCGGGTGTGATCCTATAGCTAAATCAGAGACTGAGTGATAATTCCTCAGTTGTTTCCAGGTAAAGCCTTTCATTTTAGCTCTGGCTGGGTTTTAAGGTCCTGGATTGTAAATTAGACTAGGGGGGAGCAGGTATGTGTTCTGTTGACTTTGAACAGAAGCAAATTCTCCAACTGAGCCACTGGAGGCAAAATTTTAAACCATGGCAGCAAGATTTACTGGAATTTATAGAAGCTGTTAGTAAGCATTTTTGCCTGCAGTCTTCTGATAAAAGCAGAGTCTGAGTCAAATGTCCTTGAAAATTTGTTGCTTAAACAGTTTTCACAGTTATTTTGGATTTTAAGTTTCAAGTAATAGGAAGACAACACTGTGGACTTAGTGTATAATTTCAGAAACAATCCTCTGTCTGGATTTCTTAAGCCACTGATACATAATTCATTTCAGTGAAAGTGAGACATTATGTAAATTACATCTAGTGACTATTACCTGTCACTAATGTCTTGGAAATCCATTATATGCTGAATGATATGAAAGAAACCCACCTTAGCATTTGGAGTAGCTTTAATTGTCCATATGCAGTCAACTGCTTGTCCTGGCTTTGTTTTTCCTTCTTGTTCTACTTGACTGGAGCGTACTATTCCATCAGCTCCTGAGAGCTCAAATTGGCAGTCTAGGGAGAAGATATACCTTGCTGTCAAATGCAATATTATATTAATTTAAAATTTCATATATAAAGAAATTGTTACTGTAATACTAGACCTGGGATGGGATTTAAAATACCTCCTAGGTAAGTGAAGTCAGGATCTGTAATAGAAAGAAGTCATGAATCACAAGGGCTATCTGCTTGAGAATCATTTCAAGGTTTAGTACAAAAAAAAAAAAAAGGACATAATCTTCAGATTATTATGTCACAATAAAAATTGCCAGAAAGTTTACTGAATCAGTTGGAGGGTACAGAGACAAAATTGGTTTAGATGATAACATTATTCCACAAAGATTGACCTTATCTGAATAAGGTAATCCTATACTGACAGCTCAGATTTCTAGCATAATACTGAAAATTACTATTCCATATTTTACTCCTGCATTACATTTCTGAACTATGCCAGTTTTCACTGAAATCACTGGAGCTCCACTAGACCACAGGGGTCCTTTTTTGGTGCATCATCTTTATCAGATTGCTGTCTGTCTAGTTTTGAACAACTGGAGCTGGAGTAATTTAGTAGAATATATCAACACTTTGAAATTGTGATTTGTATTAATAAAAATATAAAGGACAGTTCAATATTAAAGATACTGTCTCCCTGGGACTCATGCCTCCTATTAGGCCAGGTAGTGCAGTTCTAGACCTCACGTATGAAGGCAGAATTTCACCTTGATTGCTTTTCTATCTCCTGTCTTCTAAATGCACTGTGTAGGTAGTGTAGCTATATGTATCTGTAGTATGTACTGTATGCATACTACTAGTGAAGTAAGAATATACTTATTCATAATAGTTAACTGCTGGTACTAGGTACTTTGCTGGGACTAGGGCTTGGCTAGAAATGAGCCTGTAATGGGCTGGGATGCCCAAGGCTTATATTTCTGTGATCAAGTTAGTGTTTCCTCACAAAATCAGCACAGAAACTGTCAAGATGCACCCACTCACAGCTGTGGCATAGAGAATCCTCACAGAAGTCATAAAATCATAGAGTCTGTGTGAAATATTAGTCTATGCAAAGAAAGCACTAGTTCATGTAAAAGCGAATGCCCGTTTTGTACAAAACTCTTCTCCAGATGAAGATTCAGAATTTGGCTTTCTGTGATCCTCTGAATGTTCTTCTGTTCAGGGATTTTATCACTTCCACTAAAATCTCAAGACTTAAGTTGAGAAAATGTCTTTTTTGTTCTCCTCTGTTTTAGGTATCTATACTGAAAACTTTGCAAATTCTGAGAGAATTTTTAAAATCTTTTTGATTTTTTTTCGTTGTTTTTTAATGAAGTGGGGGTGTACATGCACGTCTCCTTCCATTATCACAATCCCAAAATATTTTAGCACACTCCATGTAAATGTAGAGAAAAGAAAAATACCAGTCCTTCAGCTGCTGCAACCTATCGTGAAAATAACATACAGATTAAATGTATATTTAAACTTCCAGTCTGAATCCAGGCTAAGTTATTTTTGAAAGTGATGTTAATGAAAAAGCTTTGCAAATGGACTTAGTAAAATGTGTTTTCCCTGTGAAAACATTTTAGCATGTTATTCCCAGTGGACTGGTCACCGTGTTGATCTGAAAATTTTTCAACGTCTAAATCCCTAGCAAGGCCTCCAGTTCTGTCAACAGTAATGTAGAATCATGTATCCTGTTTTCATGTGCTGTAGGTGTAAAGAGCAGCTGGGTAAAGACAGCATTAAAATTATGCTTGTGTATACATTTGTAGTAGAGCCGGCATTTATATATTGTCTTTTGTCCCAAAGGACAATGAAGTGCTGATAACTACACGTATAGTATCTATGAAGTACAGCAGTCAAGCATTGCACAAGGACTTTAGGTCAAATTTTCTTGTAAAAAGAATGCCCTGCCAGTTTTAAGTGGCCCTACGGAGCAGATGTACTTTTTGTTTGTCTAAAGGCACTGTCAGCATATTATTCTCTCCTTCATACCCTGTAAACTACACAGTACTTTGAGCGAAGAAGACTTCTGTTGTCTGAGCCTGTGGTTTGAATCTATTTATACTGAGAGTGAGGCTTGCACTGTATAGATATTTCCTCTGGCTTTTCATAATGGACATTTAAAATGTTTTGCATCTGGATGGAAGTGGTGCTATTGTAGATTTGCTTCAGGTGTTTTTGTCAGTGACTTGTATTTCTAGAAGATAAGCTGTTGAAAATGACAGCTATTTGTCTACTTGAATGTTCTTTTCATTACTGCCACTGGTGAAACTGGTACAAGTTAAGAGTAACAGAGGCCGAAGTTGCTAAAGCCTTCAGCATCATCAAGCTCAACTGACTTCTTCGCTAGCAAACTACAGACCTGTAATTTCTTTCAGTCAATTTTCCCAAGTGGTTTTAGTCAAGTATGCTGTAGGATTAGCAGGACTGAGACTGTAACTATTGCACTGTCACTCTGCCTTCATAAGCACTTCTGATGAAATACAGCTCTAGGCTGCCAGCATAAACACATCCACAGAGTTCAATGGGAACAGATGCTCATTAACTTGGTCAGAATTTTAGGCATCTTTACCTGGTATAAAAGAGTACTTTGCTTGAAATCCCTTTCCTTCCAGCTCCTCATCAGAAGTAAACTTGATCCACATAAATCTCCCTGTTGATCTAATTAGTGCAGGACTTTTCAGACCACAGTAACGATTAATGAGAGGGGAGAAACCAAAAGGTCCATCTCGAACCTCCAGATGATCAAACCGACATTCAAATGAGGGTTCTATGTAATAAGGTTCATCAAAGGTCAACTCAATTCTTTGTCGTGGAGCAGCTAGACATAAAAAAATCAAGCAAAAGGTTAAATAAAGATCTATATAAAAAGCACATGAAGGCATGAAATAATGAAGGGACAGGCCTCCCAAGCAGCAAGATAAAAAAGAAACCCGAAACTTCTCAAAATACATCTGGAAGTCTGCTCCAAAAATCTCGGATACTTTTAAATGGAATTTTATGGAATTTTTTGCTTGCTGACATTTATTGTTTAAATACAGAAATGACAAATTTAATGCAGCACGTGTAACAGATATGAACATATATGCAACAGTATTCAAACAAGGTTTAATGTTAAGATATAAATTAAAACCAGTGTTCCTTGAAAGCCGAGTTTATAAAAAAAGGACAAAACATTGAGGGATGCAGAAAAGAATGGATAAAAGATACAAAGAGCTACTCACTGCTGTATTTTCTAAACAATAGCCCAAATCTGGAGATCCTTTAGCAGGAGATACCTATTGTTGGAAGTGTAAATGCTTCATATACATATCTCTATCTATCTATATGAGTACAGATGTTGGTAAGTCTGAACTAGAGACATCCTGATATCAGGACTTGGATCAGACCCCTAAAGCCTGATGAGATGCAGCTATGGCTACTTTGTGACCAGACTTTCACATCTGTAGTTTGCAACTGTGTCTACTTTGTATGAATAGCTTTACTGTTTCTTGTTCTTGTCATCTATTGAGCTAGATGAACTTCCAGATACTGCTATCTGGAATGACAGCATTAAAGAATCACATGCTGTCTGGCTCTTCTGAAAGCAAAAAAGATTTACGTATGTCTCTAACACTCTGTTTAGACCTTACAACTTACTTACACGTCAGTTAAGAACATTTGTAGCTGTTTGCCCATATTGGTAGTGGTCTGCAGAAAGATCTGTATCTCAGATAGAAACTGTGGAGGACTTTGGTCCACTCAGGTACTCATAATGTTTCTGTGTAAGGACAGAGGTGTGGAAACTGAATTCTGTGCCCCATGGAAACTGCCTCTTACAAGGGAGATCCAGCAATGGATCTGGTTATGTCTGAACTCTGAAGCTGGAAGGGATATCTGCTTTCCAGTGCCTTCACTGGCAGGGAAGATGCAAAAGTTCAGATGTGCGTGCATACAAGCAAAAATGAGGGTATCTATGAGCCACTACTGTACAAATAAAACTCACTGAAACATAGTACTTGAAATATTTCAATTAATTGATATGCATCTGATGATTAAGCTAACACTTTTAGCTGACTTCAGTGGGTGCTGGGTGCATTCTAATAAGAGGAAAAAAAATTAGTGTGTCCCAAGTCTTGCAGACTTTATCCAAGATGCTCTCATTGGAATGTCATTTTTATTCTAGGTAATGAAGGGTTTTTTTGTCCTCATCACATTATTTTAATAGTGACATCAGCAGTGCTAAAAATCTCCATATTTTTAGTACAGTGATATGGCAGTCAGATGTTTGATGCTGTCCTTTATTAATAAAGATTTTCTGCTGGTGAGATAGAATAACACAGTATGTCTGGTAAATGTTGAAGATAGTCCTCAATCACCTTTTGGAATTTATTATCAGCAATATTGAAAGTGATATTACGATAACAAGATACAATTTTTATCTTAATAGTTCTGTGCCTTCATAGATTACAGTAGGACTGATGCTGTTTTCTCTGGCTGTGAGGGTGTCTTATTCCATATAGCTAATTCCTGAATGTTTGCAATTTCTAGAAATTTTTTCTTGTAACTTATATTTAACTACTTGTTCTAACAAATGACTGCAGAATTATTACATTACCAGTATGGCTCTATGATATTTGACAGTACAGTAAAATGACACAGTTTAAACAGCTTAAGATAATACATTTAACAGTAAAATTACAACACAGGAGGAATAGAAATACAGCATATACCTTCTAAGATATAGATGCACTCTTGATTTGGTGGGTACATGTTAGGGTAGTTTGGTGAAGCAAAATGTCCCCCATTACTTGTCCGTACCCAGTTGTCACACTGGGTAGGAGGAATGCGATTCACTCCAATATTTTGCCCACCTTGAGGAAAAAAAAAAGCCATCAAAAACTTTCTCCTGCAAGCATGCAAATTCGATTTTGCAAAAGTAAAACGCTGACATAACGGATATCCTATAAAAGAAGGTACTCTTCTTTCTAAGTCAAACAGTGACAGTGGCTGCCAATACAGCAGCATTACTCTATGGATTACATCTTCTCTATTCCTATGGAGCTTCTTTATAGTCTAAAATGCTTGTTATTTTTTACTGGTTTTGCCTCTGATTCCAGAGTATACTGAAGTACGCGGCCCTTAGGTTGAATATCTATTTGCAGTACTTTGTTGGAATACAGAATGCTTATAACAGTATTAATTACAGTATGTAAATACACTAAATACAGCAATGGTAGTTAATAAATTCTAGCAATAGGTAGATTGCACTGGTAGCTAAGGGCTTCATTTAAGATCAAAGGTCTTCTTCTGGATATATAGGGAAAATACGTTCCTTGGCTGAGATTATGCCATTTACTAAGCTCAGGTACCACGCTGGACCATTTGCAGGAGCTTTATTAGTTTGGATTTCCTTATCAGAGGAGAAAGCAGTGGGGGAGTAGTATGATCTCTCTGATATTCTGAAGTACCTTTGTCCCTTCTCTGTGATATCAGCAGAATTGGAGAGAGCAATACACAGAATATGTGGTTTCTGCTTAATTTTTTCCTAAATCTCATAGGGTGCTCTCATAATATTTACATTTATGCAGTTTTTCTTTTCATACTTTTGAGAGAGAGTTCATGTTGATACAGGTCTTAGCTGCCTCCAGTAAATTACATCACTTTCCACTGGTATCTTGGCAGCTTTTTGATTTACGGGGGTGAAAACTTAATCTCTCCTGCAGAAATTGTTCAAGGAAATTCTGTAGGTGTCAGTTCAAGGAATTCTGTTCTCCTAAGTATGGGTTAATCCCACATATGAGAAAATAAGGTTTGTGAAACTGATATCTTCCCCACTCAGCAGGCTTCAAAAATTTTTGTGGGTGGACTATTTGAAAAGCTTGTTGTCAGATACAGAAAACACGAATTTCCACAGTGGGTTTTTTCCTATCTCTAAATTCTAAAACCATGGAATTTTAACTGGGTTAAGTGAACTTCCATGTCCTTTCTGACTGTATGGCTTTGTTTAATTGGGAAAAAAAAAAAAAAAAAAATACAGTGAATGGGGAGAAAATGGAAAATACTGGAACGTATATTGGTAATTCAAGAGCTATTGATATCAATACTTTCTTTCACTTATTGCTTAATTAAAAATTATAAAACTGTTACATTTTTTTAAAGAAAATCATCAAACCAGAATTGTACCTTGTGTCTTCTGTGCAACAGCAATCCCTTCCACTACAAGGATTGTTACTAGCAACACTGATGAAAGAAATTGGACAGGAAAAACATCAGTAATTCATCGAAATTATAGACCATTTTCTGCAGTCCCAATTCATGCAAATCCTAGAATCACTAACGAAACCAACTCAGAATGTAATAAAAATACATAATTCATTTATGTGCTTCCTTATAACTTCAACTTGAGGAAACCAGTGCAATCTAAGTGCATTGTAGGTGGTTCTTCCAGGTTCATTAAGAAAGCATATATAAGAATAGCAGTTTATTGTTTGAGGGGACTTAAAGAATATTTTCTAGTGTATCTGTTAATTTGCAGGTGTTTTATAAAATTACATGGTATCTATTTTCTGTATAACTTTTATATCCTGAAATGAGAAGTTTTGCTGCTATATTGAACCATATTTATCCTAAAATTCCATTCCATTTGCATGTTGTATACAAAGGACTTAACCCAGCTACCCTCCCTCCTTTCCCGCCTTCCCTTCCTGATGTAAGTTTTAAGACCGTGAGTGTCATGGTGATGGTGACTGGAGAGGAACTGCTTGTTCTCCCTTCCAACACAGGAAACAGGGAGTATCAGAGAAAGCTAGCAGGTGGTACGTTCACAGTAGATTTTTTACTTTTTTAATGCACATATTTCATAATGCATCCTTGAGGTAGAAAAATCTGTTTCAGAAATCCCTTAAGCCCTAAGTTCTTGGAAGTCTGGGACAGTACTTGGGGCAAATATAATTTGTTCTACTTTTATACTCTTTCTGCTTTTATAGCTTGGTGAAAGAAGATACCAGACTAGGTAGACCTTTGATTTGACCATGTATGGCCTTTCCCATGTCCTTAATCTACTTGTTAACACTAAGTCTTACAGGCATGGCCTCACCACTGCAGGAAAAAGATCTCATCAGAAATTTTATTGTCACATTCTAGAAGTTAATTTTATTTTTCCAATTTTTCTTTCTTGTTGCTCAGGCATTTTAGTGGCTCGTGCTGAAATGGCATTTTCTCTATCTGTGATTTTTCTTGTGTTGCTGTTAGACTTTCAGCCCTTTAGAGAGTTCCAGAGCAACCATGCACTGACTGAACTATGGTGATCTTGACTGAACTCGTCTAGATGCTGCTGTAATGTTGGCACAGATATATTGTCTTAGAAAAGGACAAAAGGAATCAGTCTGCCCCTGAGAGTGTCCATCTCGCACTTCTGTTTTATTCTGTACGTTTCTGCTGCCTCTTCTTTTCTCTACCCATATTAAAACAGACTGTTTATCATCATGAGACTTTCCTCACAAACAACCACTTCTCTTGTAAATTGAGTTCACAACTGTGGGTGTTTTAAAATACCATATGGGTTTTGCAAACAAGTGTTATGTTCCTAGAAGCTTATTTGGTTGGTTGTTTGGGTTTTTTTAGGGATGGATTATGAGTTAGTATGTTAAGACTTAGGTAGTTTTGCAATTTCCATCTTTATAATAACTCTACATTTTCATCAATATTAATATATGGAAAAAAATATACTTCCTGTCATTATGCCAATACAAATCAATCATAAATCATTGCTGACTCACCCTAGATTGAAAATTCATCCTTCAGAACAAAGTACCTAGTACCTATTACTGGTCTTCAGGTTATGGATGTTCACTGGCCTTATAAGCAAATAAAATAAATATATGATCTTTATTATTTCAGATACTTTAATATTTCTTCTATAGATGCTACTATTTCCAAATGATCTGCAGTTTATTTTTGCGGTTACTGTTTTTAAACTGTGCACTCAAAGATCTGAGTTTAAGCACATGAACCTATAATGCCTTTGTACTCCTGAAATCACTTGTCCCTAACACAGAATCTTGATAGTTGTTACAAAGTTGTCTATGTGTGGGGGTGGGTTTTTTTGGTATTGGGGTTTTTTTTCCTTTTCTTCCTCTTTCCCCCCCCCCCCCCCCCCCTTTTTTTTTTTTTTTTCCCCCTGGGCCGGGGGGGAGGGGTTGTGTGGGGTTTTTTTGCATATGTGTCATTTTTGTTTCTGTTTTGGTTTTGGTTTTTATTTGATATTTTCCTTTGGTTTGTTTGTGGGTTTGTTTTTGGGTTTCTTTTGGAGGTTTGTTTTTTTGGTTTTTTTCTACTCTGGTTTTGGAACAACACTTCAAAGTTAGTTCTTTATAGTTGAAGTAAATGTAGCTTCCACAATCCTACGTAAATCATGTATCAGTATGTTCTTCTAATGAATTAACCTTTGTTACAAAGTTGTGCTATGCTCACCCTCTATTTTGCAAGGGTATAGAAATCTCTGCATCTTGTGCTTCTTAAAATGTGAAATGGGCTTTGTCTTTTCTTCTTAAAACAACCAAACACAGACATATGAGTAAAATACTTTAATGACTAAGAAAATTAATGCAGATAGTCACTTTCAAATAACAGTGAAAAATCCAAAGGGGTCGTTAGTTTTTGGATTTTTTTAGTACATCTATCTGTTACGGCAAACACTGCTACATACCTTCTTTCATTTTCATCTTTAAAGTATCAGTGAGCATGTATGTTCATTTCAGTGATTGTGCTGAGTCGTACAGATAAAGACAACATAGGAGTAGACATTTAGTTACGCTAACCAGTGATTTCCCTTCTTGAAATGAAGCAAGCCTCCTAAAAGGACTTCAGAAAATCTGACTCGCTTTCACTAAAGCCTGTGCTGTTTCTATGAATAGTCCAGAGCTGTGTATGTGTGTGTAAGTGCAACAGAACAGTGCATATTTCCTGCAGAACAGCATGGATATGCAGGCAATTACAGGAGATAAATGGGCTGGGTATCTGTCTTACTGTCTTCCTCTTGTCATGTTATATGGATGAGTGGATATAGTAACTATGGGCCACCTTCTCTTTGTTTCCTGCCCTTTTCATGCTCTTCATTTTTAATCACTTCCATCTCTTGCCTTTCCGTGGCAATGCCTGTCCTCCTCAGGCTCTCAACAACCCTTAAGGTATATTCAAAGCAGCCCAGGCAGCAAATGTTTAAGGGCTTTCCTTTGCCATTACTTTCATCCTAGGTGATAGTATGATAAAGAAGAGAGGTGTCTCTGACTAATACGCTGTATGTGTGCTGTTCTTACCTCTGTGACATTGCTACAAAAAGGTGGAGAGAGGACTTATATCTGTTCTTCCCGAGAATACTGGTCAGGGTATTACTGAGGTAGTATTGCATTAAACTGTGTGCATTTGGATGATAGCATAATGTGGAATGGCAAAAAGGAGATTTTTTTTTTTTTTTTTTTTTGCTGAAAACAAGGCCTATGGATGAAAGGAAAAGAAAGGAGGGAAAAAAAACCCTCAGGATATTTTTAGACTGCTTCTATTAACCCATTTTTATGTGCATTTTAAAAACAACAAGGCAATCACTTTGTGTCCTAAATCCATACCACTTCCTGGAAAAATATTTTTGAATCTGAAAAACTAATTTGGACCATACGAGTCAGGAAGATGTGTCTAGGGAAGATGAAGAGCTAGTGCTGAACCAGTGACCTGGCACTGTATGCAGGGACACAGCAGTTAAAACAGACATGAGATACCGAACTACTTTCACAGAAGTCTTGTAGCACTTCAAGAAGGATAAAGAATGATCTTGTTATTTTTGATAAATTGAAATTCAAATAGCTATAATGTACCTGAACTTACAGTGGAACGCAGTATTCCTCTGCTCCTCCTTTTCTCCTCTTTTAAAGTCTGTTACATAGCACTGTGACATGACTGTTCTTCAGGGTGGATGAAAGATAACTCTAGACTTAGGTCTGTATTCTATTACGGTACAAGAAGCTGAAGTAGTAGCTAAATGCCACTTGAATATGGCTTGCTAATATAAGAAACAGCAGAAACTGCAGGATTGCATGACTGCATGGAATGTCAAAGGGATAGAAGGGTGGACTTGTTTTGTCTTTAATGGAGAAGTGTGGTGAGAATTCTACTAGAGGATGCTGAAATATGAGCAACTGACCTTATAAACTCTCCAGGTAGTAAACATAATAGAGGTTAGTGCTTCTGCACCTTATATTGAGCTTCTGTTTCATGATATGTATACTGTAGAAGAGATTATCATTAAGCCAACAGCAGCACATCCAGTGAGGCACTCAGATTAAGAGTGGCTTCTTTTATTCATGAATCTGTTTTTTTGCTACAGGCTTTTATTCCATGAATTATGGTGCATACTTTTGTACTACCATTTAAAGCTCTGGTAGTTTTTACCTGTGTGAACATTAACTAGAAGAAAGAAAAAGCAGCAAGCTCTGTCTCTGTTTTTAAAATAATCGATTTTTCATTTTCTTCACTTCTTTGCATGAAATATTTTAGATCACATAGCCTGAAGGCATCTGTATGAATTTTTAAGAGTGAAGACACTAACCATACATACAATCTTACTGCTAGTCTGTTGTTGAAATAGGCTTATGGAATGATATAAAAGAATCCTCTGAACCGGTGTAATAAACTATGCATTGTTTGCAGGAGTCAAGTTTTTCTTTGCTGGCATTACTTACAATTTTCTAAAATGAATTTAAGCTGAAAAAAAGTGTGTTAATTTGTTTACTGAAGTGTGCGTGTATATATATTCACAAATGAGTGGCTCCTGTTTCTCTTCAAAAATGAGAATAATATAGTTCGGTTTATAGTAAATGGGTGCTCAACTGAATATTGAGAAACTGGCATGTTGCTTAGAAAAACAAGTGCTTTAGGCTGCAAATCTGACATATGCTTGTACTTCCTGGCAAGATGTATTCTTCAGATTTCATGGGATACAGTACTGCTCTGAGCTCCCCATGGTATGTCTTTCCTCTGCTTTTTCTGCATGCTCTAGGGATCTTCACATACAGAGAAAACAGACCAGATTTGCTGTGTAGCTCTGAGAGCAGTGTCTGTCTTCAGTGATGACAGTGGGGTATCTGTGCATGCAGGGCAAGCTGAATATCAAACTGGGGAGCAGTCATGCACAACTGAGAAACAGTGAAAAATTCCACCATTTTTTTTTAAATAAAGACTTAATCATTTAGAGTATTACACATTCTTAGTATAGTGGTAGTCAGAATTCTAGGGATAAAGATGATCGACATTGCTTAAAGCAGGATTCACTGGTTCATCTCTGTGTTGTATTCCCTGGATTAGGCAGCACCTTGTACACATATATTCCAAATAGACAGTAATTGGCAACACACAGGTCATGAATGTTAGAAAATCTTGCTAGGATGCCTGCTTATTTCTGGCAGATACAGCCTAGAGTAACAAATACTTGATTTTAATTATATACTATGTTTTGCCTTATAGGCATGAATGCTTTTCTGTGTACGATTCTTAAACCTAGCTCCTAATTTGCCCCATGTGCTAAAATTGGTATTACTTCAGTAACTGCTAATCACAGTATCCCTCCTTTTACATCCATTTTTTTCCCCCACGTATGTCTGAACATTAATGTTAGCTATTAATGTGGTGGTGGGGACATTTGTGATGTCATATCCTATCTTACTCTCTGGACAAGACTGTACAACATAAATTACTTATGTCTTTTGGTTGCTTTTAAGGACTGTGATCAAGCGCAGGGTTCCATGATATTAGATGCTGCACAAATGCAAAGTGATTGACTGGTTTTCTTGTGAAGAACTTCTGTGAGTTAGATGGACAAGGGAAAGTGTCCCAACACTGGACTTCTTGCAGTTCTTTGTGGATTTTTGTTTTTTTCTCACCAGAAGGCTGATTTAAGTAGTATTTCTCATTCAGTCCATTTTTATCTTAGGAACACAAACTGTAAATTCCAGGGAAAGATTTTTCTCTCTTCCTAGCATTTGGTGACATTTGCTAATTGATAAAAGGAATACTGGATTGCATCTGTTGCTGCTTTTTTTAGGCAAACAATTCTATTGCTGAGGATGAAAACACAGCAGTTTTTTGAATCTCACATGCTCTTATAATTCAGAGTCTGAATATATTCCCTAATCTCTTGTGGTCTCAAGAGAACACTTGCATATTGGTAAAACGAGTATCAAAATGCAGTTAAGGTGGCTGTCTGTAACTTAGCCCATTAACAGCTCCAGTGATCTCCTCATATTGGAACATACTGTGGGACTGCCACAGAATAGACATGAAGGTGTGCATCAAGCAAGACATATTTTAGCTGTTTGTAAGTCTTACCCACAGCACGCTAGTGGAGCAGCCAACCCATTTTTAATCCCTCTCACAAAAGCTTGATAGCAGAAGTGGGCTTCACCAGCTATTAACAGTGACTCTAGCGCCTTTCTAAGATCCAAATCTTGTTAGCCATTAGCATCCCAGCAGGATATCTGAATGCACTCTGGTCTATTCTCAGATACAACAGTTTCATCTCACTCCAGCTGTTTCCAGTAGGGATTCCTCTCTTTAAGATTGCCAGAGAAGCAAATCGGGAGTCTCTATCTCTGCAGAGAAACCAGGTTGTTAACTGATTCAGGAAGTAAATGTAGTTCTCCCATGTCCCTTTGATCAAAATCATCTGCAGGACAATTCATGCTTGGATGGATCTGTGACAGAGTCCCCTCCAGGTTTACTCTAAACATTTAACATTTCTGATCCCTTCCTCCATTAGAAATGTATAAGCAGCTGTGGTCTGCTTCATTTTACTACTTTCTCCCCACCCTGTTACTTATAATCCGTTTCTGGGTATGTCTGCCAGCAAAACTTCTGCCAGAATGACATCTTTCATTTTTAAAATAGAAGCTTTCCTTTTTATATGGAAGATCTTTTTTCATCTCCAAGCTGTGTGCAGCAAGGGACTGATGAGAAGGCTGCATATGCAAACCATATTGATGAGGAGTTCCAAAAACCTTATTAAAATATATACACTGACTCAAAGTTCATATGGTTTCCCTGGAGCTGAGGGAACTGACCCTACTGCACATGGCTATTCTGAATACAATCCTTCCCAGAGAATACTTTATCCTAGAACACTTGGATACTGATACTTTAGACTTAAAACTAGGACAGATTGTAACAAACTTCTTCGTCTCTTCTTTGTTATCAATATAGTGGACTTGTGTGCTTTTTGGTGGAAATCTTTTCAGGAATGTCTATTAGGGAATTAATGTTCAAATTTCTTCTGTCACGTCTGACAACAACTTGTGTACAGAGTACAAATGAATATATATATATATATATATTTTAAGGTCCTCAATCTCAGCCCCTTAAAAAGAGACTTCTCTGTGTTCATGGATTTTACGGTATGCTAAAGGAGGTTTTGTGATCTGTATTGTTAACATACTGGCGGTCCTTTCCTGCTGCACAGTGCGTCAGCTTTGTAATAACAGAAGATGGAGTGAAGCACAAAGATACGGTAAAAGAAATGTGGAATTCTTTCATTAAAAGTTACCTGCTGCTTTTTTATTGAAAACTTTATGCTCTCCCTCCCCAGTGACTTGCAGTATTTGAGGTGGTGGTTGTCAGTCATGTAGCAAGAGAGGTAGCAAGCTATTTAAGTTGTCTAATGTAAGTGCTTCATTAATTAAAACCAATTTGGAGCATATAAGGCAGAAAAGCAGCAAGCTTATTTGCCATGCTAGAAGCCCAACTGTATCCAAGACACTATAATTAAGATTTTATTTCAGTCCAGATAAGTATGTCCATCGCTACACGTGTAACCTGTTTTGTATGTAAACAATGTGTACAAGACTGTACACAATTTCTGATCTAATTGCCGATGTTTATCAGCTTTCTTCACCATTCCTGCAGAGTCATATTGTGAATTTCTGACAGGTTCATAAATGATGAATAGCTTACAAAGTTTCATTTTGGGGGTAATTTTTTTGTCTAATATCTCTCCATGAATTAAACCTTAGGGAAGGTGCTGAAAATCATAGTTTTTTTCATTAGATAGGGATATATAATTCAGTGGTTCCTTTAGCTTCAATCCAGTGTTATTCTGTACTCTGGCTACAACTATATACTTCATTTATACACTGAACTTTTCTATTAATATCAATGTAATTATAACCAACTTGTTACCATAGTCTGGCAGCAGTTCATTTTGCTGTTAAGTTTGCATATATGTTAATAACAAGGCATAATATGTACCACTGAGCACTCTCCTTGTTTATAACACAGGAGCTTTCTGAATCCTATTCTACAGTTACTTATGCTTAACTGCTTAGTACTGTAAGCTGTTTTGTGCTTAGCTCTTTTTCAGAGCAGCAGAAAAGGTTGCAAGTCCTGGTTTTAAGTAAAAAATGAAATTCTGACTTCCACTTAATACTGCTTTCATTAGGGCTACTGTAGCCTCTACAGTCAGTACTTCGCTTTTGGTTTCAGTGACCAAATCATGAAATTATTAACAGATTTTGAAATTATTCTTTTTTCTTTGCTTGTTTTCAGCTTTTGGGGAAGTTGTTGCACCTTTTGATTTTGTAAACAGGAGGCTGTAATTCCTAGCTTGTGTGTGGAAGGAAGCTTGACTTCCTAACACTACTTGCTTGTGAGAAATTAGTTGTTAAAATCATGCCAAAATGCAAATGAGGGGGCTGAGCAGAATGGTAGGAAGTTAATCATAGTACTCCACATTCTTGCAACCTGCCAGCATTGGCAATAATGCTGTACCTCATTGGAAGGCTGGTAATGTAGACTTCCAGAAGTAGCAGTAATTTGTCCTAGCCATGGTTGGTTGTTGAATTACCAGGACAGAAACTGCAGAATTGTGGTTTGCTTTTGAAGTTAATCCAATATAGTAACTGAAGTAGTCCAAAACTAATGTAAAGGCGGGATTTCACTTGGTTTTTGTGGGGTTTGTTTGGTTTTTATTGTTTTCTTCAACCAAATAGAACACGGAAAAGCACATTTGAGGAATGGGAACGAGCTCTTAGCAAACACATTTTGGGGAATAGCAGATCTGAGGAAATTCAAGATAAATATATTTACTTCTGAGGCATTACAGGAACAAGGCTTTATTAAGAAAGCAAGTGCTTTTATTCAGCTCTTAGGAAGCAGAGGATTATAAAAATTTATTGTTGTAGGGCAGTTGCATTTTGCAAGCTGTGCTAGAATTGAAGAATTATTCTAGTGTGTTTAAAATCTTATACAGGACTGAAGATGGGAGGAAAAGGCTGTCTTTAAACAACCCAAACACAGCAAGTGCTTTAGCCTCCCATAGGTTACATACACTACTGAGAAAGCAGGGGAGCATTGGCTGGTGCTTCAGCGAAACCTGCAGCTATTGCAACCTCAGTGCTGTCAGGAGATGTCATCACCGTCGCTTCTCCTCAGCCCTACTGGCTGGTAGGCCTGGATGACAGCTAATAGTCAATTCAAGTTTATGGTATTCAGAATGAGACTTCAGAAAGTTTTGAGCACTATGAGGAGAGGCAATAAGAAATATATTAAGCTGTTCATTTAAATCAGCCCTTATTATTGCTATCTGAGGAATAACACGGACAAATAACTTCTGAACAAGCATATAATGGATGAAATCTGAATTGCCATAAAGTGAGTGTGATGGGCTTGCTTCTGCTCTGAGGTATAGAGCCAAAAACTGTAACCTTTGTGGATGACAGAAATGTATATATGCATTCCCTGTTAATATCAGAAGATTAAACTGTTGCGAAGTATTATGAAAAGATCTATGATTTTTCACAATATACTGAGCTTCACTGTACTTCACATATGGTTTAGAACTCCCAGTTCTGCACACAAAGCTATTTGCATGAAGAAAAAAAACCCCAAACCTTACTGCCACTGTAGGTAGAGTTTCCATGCAGGATTTAAGATGCAACTTGTGAAATACAGAGGCTTACTTCAAATGTTATTTCCAACAGTTTCCTTTTGAGATTACATCTATGTGCCTATTTATAGACATCTTTTTTTTCTTTGTGATTAGATGTAATTGGACTATAAGAAGACTTCTAGTGAAGAAGAGATAAAAAGGAGTGTATGATGCTAAGTAATGATAGGTTGTTTCTGTAGTCATGGCAAGTGATGCAAGTTTAGAATACTAACAGCTTATTGACTAACAGCTTTGTGCAATTTATAGATGATGAATCATAAAAAAAAAAAATCCCTCCATGTAGGACTTTTACCTGGACACTGGTGTGGTTATAAAAGATTGGCATCATGTCTGTTCAGGAGAAAACTTGCATAGTCAAATTTGCAGCAATCACATATTTCTGACATGTAATTAAATCTGCATATGTAGAAAGTAATTAAGAAACAGAAATGTCAGTTGTATTGTATGGTTATTTTATAGTGGTTTATGGTATTTAACCATGTTACTGAAAAAAGAAGTAGGAAAAAAAAAAACCTAAATGCCTTTTCTCCCCCATGTAAGCCTTGTGTTCCTGTTTTACCTGAACTCAGCAGATAGTTAACATCTATATGGAGACACAGATTTATTGAGAGCAAGTATCTTCTGTCTCAAGTATTATGCTAGTAAATGAAAAATATTTAAACCCTCAAGATAGCTGTCCATCACGACAGGCACATGGGTTTTATAGGCCATGGAAGCATTCTGGGTCTAAACCAGACTTCTTTACAACTTTCATACCATGGAGAGGACATCAATGCAGATCAGAAACAGTTCTGTAGTCTGCAGTAATGCCCTGCTGGCTTCAATAATACAAGCACACACTCCAAATTTTCCTAACAGAGTAATATAATAATAAAAAAATATCCTGACTGTTCAAGTCTGCTATTGCTAAAAGATACAGAATGCTACAAATAATCTCTTGAGGCACAAGTTTAACTGCTGCATCTAGCCTTTATTTTCTAAAAGAAAGCCCTTGCCCCTCGTTGAGCTGTACAAATAATACCACAGACAAAGAAAGGCTAGGATGAGGAGCCTTCCTCAGCTGTTTACCTCTGAAACTGAAGTTAGAAACAAGATTTAAAAGCCTCAAGAGAAATGAAAACAGGTGAATACCGGTGAGGTAGTAGCTTGTGACTGACTCGGGTGACTGATTTTATAAAAACCTTGATGAAAACCGATCGTGCTCCTGATAACAAGTATGATAACCTGATCACTGTTAGGCAGCTCGTTAGGAGAGTTCCAAAAGCAGAAAGAGTATTTTCACTGTGAAAAGACGGAGCATAGGAAGCTCTCGGTGTGCCTCGGGAATAAACGGGGCACTGGGTCAGGGTTGCTGCCACCATGACCCGCGTTGCTGCAGGCCGGTGACACCCCCCCCCCCCGCCTGTAAATCGAGGTGCGGAGGTGCTCCCGCTGCCCGCCCGCACCCAGCGAGAACGGGGGCAGCTCGGGATGGCTGCGGGCTCCCGGCCCCTCCCGGCCCACGCGCTGGGTGCCCAGCAGCGCCCACCCTGCAGCCTTGAGCCGCCGGCGACACCGCAGCGCTGGCTTTCAAGCGGAGCAGCCCGGGCGGGGGAACCGCCAGCCGGACGGCGGTGCGGTGGGGCAGCGTGGGGGGCCGGCAGGTGCCCAGCCAGCCGCCCCCTGCCCAGTCCCCCTGCCCCTCGTACCAAAGTTTCCGCTGGCGGTAGGAGGGCGACCGGGGCAGGCGGAGGGGCGGGCGCCTCCGCGGGTACCGCGGTCTCCCCTCTGGCGGGGCGCGGGCAGCTTCTCCCGCGAAGGACGCCGTGCCTCCCGCGGCTCCTACCTTTCAGCACCGAACAGAGTTTGTGCAGGGCCATTGTCTCCCGACGGGCCGCGGCGACGACTCCGCGGCGGCGGCGATCACCGACGCTCCATGGCCGCTGCCGGGCGCGGCGGCGGCCCCCCGCGAGGGCGCTGTGGCCCGCGGCTACGGCTCGGCCGGCCCCCGCCCGCCCGCGGCC
>JANVCC010000037.1:2984873-3066637 GCA_025345505.1 Todiramphus chloris collaris
CCCCGTAAGGCGGTCTGGGCGCAGCTCGGCAGCTCCCAGCGCGACTGAAGCGACTGCCGCTAAATGAAGCTCTTTTAAGATGTGAGGGGTGTTTGCCTGGATGAGCCGCTTGTACGCATGTGCCCGCCCCCCACGGAGCCCTGCAAGCAGCCGCAGCCGGCGGGGCTGCTGTGCTCCTCCCGCTCGGCCGGGCGCTTCAGCGGGGGTGGCGGCGGCCGTAGCGGCGGGGCAGCAGCCGTCCTAGCCCCGTCCCTACGGGGAGCCGGTAGTGGCCCCGTTGAAGCACCTCACCTTCGTCTCCTGCTGTGCATCTTGCCACCGCCCCCATCCTCCCCTCCCGTCCTCCGGGATTTTCCCGTCAGCGGAGAGGGGCCCGGCGGTGCCGGTGGCCAGGAGCGCGTCCCCGGTGACCAGGGCGGAGGGCCGAGCCGTGCGGCCCCTCTCCAGGGCACGGGGGCTTGGGTGAACCTGAATCCTGGCTGCCCGCCTTTGTTTGGGATCTGAGTGGGGTCCTGGTGGGATAGAAGGGAGACAGTCCTCCCTTCGTTTTCTGTTCCTCTCCTTCTCCCCCTCACTCGTGGCAGAGCGCCCGTGTGACTCCAGCCGTGCGGCGTGCCCAGCTGCCTGCCTGGCGGGCTGCAGTGTGCTGCCTGCAGCTCAGGCGCCGGGAAGAGCCCATCACACGCTATTGTGCGGCTGTTGTCTGACAGGAGTGACAGCTAAAATGGAGCTATTACTTTACAAGAAGTTAATAAAAAGGCGCACTTAGCCTGCTGCCTGCCCTGGCTCCCATCCCTCTGGTTATTCATCACATCAGATTAGTTTGTGAGGGGAGATGTTACTTAAGGAAAGGGCCCGAGGTGGGGGCAGATGGCGATGTCGGAGGGAGGGCAGTTTGTAACCCGCGGGAGAAGGGCTTTCCGCCGGGCCGGGCGCTGAGGGAGAGCCCCTGGGCAGCAGATCCGGCCACGGGAGTATCCGGTGGGGCCGGGGCTCCGCGTCCTCTCGGACACCTCCGAGATGACGGTGGAAGTGTGTAAGGGCGAGAGCTGCTGCTGTTCCGGACAGCCGGGAGTATGGCCGCGAAAGGTTGCCGTGCCGACAGGCTACGTGTAAAAATTACAGCAACACATGTAAACCCATTAGAGATTCCGCCCCCCCCCCAAATCTCCCATAGACCACACGGGTTGAAGTATCTCAGGGTATTTCTTACAGGATATCTTTTCCCTAGAATTGCCGCCGAGGCGAGACTGAGAGTTTTTGCTCAAGATCCCGAAGTATTGAAACAAGGAGACGTTCAGGTCTGTACGCGGAGCGTGTTGCAAAGCTTTGCACAGCGGGCAGGAGCGATCCGAGCCCTCCCGGCCCGTCCACGCCAGGAGCTGCGGTGCCGGGCGCGGCGACCGCGGATTTCCCGTGCCCGAGAGCAGGCTCCCGGCCCGCTCGCAGGATGCAGGAGGTCACGTTCTCCACTTCATTCGGGTCTTCTCCCCATCGCGGTCGTGCACAGTGATGCAAGTCTGAACTTCCAGACAGCCCATGCAAAACTCCGCTGTCCGAGTTTAAGCACTTTATGGAAGCAGTTTGGAACCCTCTAGATTTTTCAAACTGTAAATGAAATGCATAATTGCAATTTGTGATTCCGTGTACTTAAGGAGTAGTGCCGCTCATTACAGTATCAGACATGATTGTGAGAGGTGAAGCTCTGATTTCCTTGTGGATCGGTGCTACGCGTTTGAATGTTACATTCTTTCTACATTGTTCAAAGGTCAGCATATCCTGTAAGAAAAGGTCATTCTCTTGCTCAGTTAAATATTTCAGGCTCTTCAAGTCAACATGATTGTCAGTTATGGCGAATTAAGCACGGAGGGATTGAGGAGAAGCTGGACGACGCTGGAGCAGAGTCCTGCGGGGCAGAGATGCGGGAGGTGTTTCTCCTCCCGCCCAGCGCTCCTGCTCTCTGCACAGCCACGGGAGCTGGAGGACCCAGCCAGACCTTACAGGAAATAGTTCTGCGCTTTTCTGGGTATTAAAGACCCATTTCAGTGTTCTAAGAAACTTGATGAAGTATTAAGCTTCATGTTCTGGCAAAATCCCAAGTTACATAATTATATTATTCCGCTTACTTGCATTGTCCTTTCAATTTCAGATAGAGATGATACAGTCCTTCTCAGAGGGTAGTTTTTTCACGAACTGTTAAATAGCTGTTGCATTCCACCAGTGGATAAAGCAATTTCTGTGTTCACCTCTCAAACGTGTATTTATAGTGATGTTATGAAATGTTAATTTCCATAGTGGAAATTCCTGTCTAAAGAGAAGTCCTCATTAGGTGGATCTACTTAGCATTTTTTTTTCTTTACTAACAAAAATGTTTGCTGTAATAACTCAAGAAAATATTTAACAATTATTTTTACTGTATCTGTACATCATCAACAATTTTTTATCCTGTCTGCAAATACATAAGCACAACAATTAAAATCTGACTATGCTGTTGTGCAGATTATTAGGAAACAGTGGATTGCTTTTTTTTTTTTTTTTCCCCCCCCCTTTTTTTTTGTTTTGAATGCACAATATAGCTGATGGCAAAATCTGGCTCAGATATATTTTTATTACTTGTGATAAGAAACATGAGAACTAGCCTCATTCTCAGATTTCAAGCTGAATTTGCATTC
Source organism: Todiramphus chloris collaris (assembly GCA_025345505.1). Classification (NCBI taxonomy): domain Eukaryota; kingdom Metazoa; phylum Chordata; class Aves; order Coraciiformes; family Alcedinidae; genus Todiramphus; species Todiramphus chloris. The sequence goes on from JANVCC010000037.1 coordinate 2,987,546, forward strand.
AAGAGAACTATTTGTGGTCAGTTGTCTCACACCAAAGAAACAGGAGAAAAACCTAGTAATATCTTGTGCTTGATCATGTCGTTAGTAATTGCAAAGACCCAATCTGCTACAGTAAATTTAACTGAAAGGTTGAACTTCTAGTTTGTCCATTAGAAGGCTGAACAGAGCTATTACACAGTTGGGGCAGTGTAGTAGTTTTTCCATCCTGTTTATTTCCCAGGACTGCGTCAAACTGTCAGTGTGGGAGGCCAGGTAGTAGCATCAACTTGTAAATTTGGAGCATATTCTGCCGTTGTTTGTCGCTGCTTTAAGATAAATTTCTCATGTGGATGTTTGTGTCACTTTGTCTTGCTGGAGTTCTTGTTAGAGGTGGTGCTTTAAAATATTTTATAGTAAACTAGTGACAGGTCTGATGAAACTTCCACTTCCCATTTTCTAAGCTTGCAGAGTACTAGTTTCCAGTGAAGAGAACGTGGTGCAACCAGGTCAGGAATAAGCAGTTAGCTTGAGTAATTAAACTTGAGTTTGGGATTTAAGAAAGGTTGACAATAGGTTTTGGGCAGCTCTGTGTATTGTTCTGCTGCTCCATTGAGTCATCATGATTATTTTTGAATGGGAGTAGTTCACGGAAGGCAATAGGATTGCTCATTCTGCTGTAGGTCAATATCTGCGTGAACAGTTACAGAGTAAGTCAGTTACAACAGGTGCTCTGCTGGAATAAGTGTCTTAAAATACGATTATTAGAACTGGTTTTGCCTCCTTCCCAACAGTTCTTCCTCAAACTTCCTTTGGTTTGCTGTTCTGCTAGAAGTTTTGATTTTAATATTACCTGAAGTATATTCTGCTCTTGAGTAGCAGAATGGACATCACAAATAGCCTTAGACCGGCAGGTTTTTTTATTACATTTCAGGCTATTTGGATATTGTTTTTAAAAGAGGTTGCAAAAATATAGATGTCAACAGTGAATAATTATGAAACGAAGATTAGGAGTTACAATTTAACTTTTCTGGTACCTGGGCTTGTCAATAGGATTTAGGTGCATTTGATAAATCTTAATGATACACAATTTCTAATTAGAAAAATTATAGAAGGTGCAAGTGCCTCTTAGTGTGGTAACATAATATGTAATCATATATACATATGTATAACTGGCTTTGTTATTTACTACTGAGTTGAGAACACTGGAAACTTTTGAACAGTCATGAAGAACTTTTGAATAATCTTCAGAAAGCTTAAAGTGCACTTCTGTATTTTCTAGGCAATGGAATTAGATCTGAGTATTAGGATATACCTACAAACTTTTATGACTTGGGAAATTCAGGAATTTCAAAATAAGTTTAGCATATACAGTTTTTATGGATTGTATCATAGATGGGATAACATTTTTCATTGAAGACAGGAATTAGTTATAAAAATAGCGCTGTGTGGCTGATTATTTTGGAAGTGACAGCCGAGGCTGATAACACTAGTGCCTCGGCAAAAAGATCTTGTTGCCAAAATGGAAAAAACCCAGTAGGATGGATAATAGAGCTACAGGAACAGCACAGCAATTGTTTAAGATCTAACATTTCTATTGCTCTTGATTTCTTAACGTACCTCTCAGTCTTTGATTGAAAAATTTGTCTATCCCTTTAGAATTAGTATTATTTGCAAACCTTGAGATTATTTTAAGCACATTTTTATTTCCTGGATTTCTGAAAATAACTCTTTTGGTGATTAATACCTTAAAAACTGGCATGGTTAAAGCTTTTACATCATTTTAATAAAACTAAGCTCTGATTATTATAATATAGTAGAAAATTATGGATTGACTTCTGTTCTATTTGTGTCATTAATTTGAAAGTAGTTACAAAAGTCCTGAATTCACTTGGTGCATTTATAGTGATTACTTTTCAATTAACTGTAGCACATGTTTTTTTACCATGCTCTCTTAAGAAAGATGGCCTCATAACAGAAGGAATATCACACTATACAAAATATGCCTATTTATCTGCAACAGAAAAGTTGGTTCTTTTGTTGCGGAATTATAGTGCATTAATGATAAATCTGATAGGAAGATTCAGTCTTAAATCTCCTTATGGAAAAGGAGAACAAAGATGGTATTTCAACAGCCATCTGTCAGTTGGCTTGTCAACAGTATTTTTATATAGGCGAGATTTCACACTGAAGAAGCCTTCCAGTAGCGTTTCTCATCAGGGCTGTGTTATGGTGGATGCATTTTGAAAATGTACGTGGTTAGAACTATTTCTTACTGCTCAGTTACTGTGAGGAGCACCTGGAATTACACTTTCTAATTGATACTGCTTTCTTAAACTTACTGGTAGAAGGGCAATAACCTCACCCATACATATTTTTGATGCTTATATAATAGAAAACCCAGGTACAACATGAAACCTTTGACAAGAGGTCTAACAATGTTTAATGCCTTGATTTGAAATAGTATGCATACACTGTTGTGAGCCAAGCTAGGAGTAGTTAGAACCTGTGGGAAACTTTATTATAAGAAATCTATTAAAGCACCAGTAATGTATTGTATATAAAGTGATGCAACGATGCGCTACTGAGCATGCAAAATACCTTAAAGCAAAAGATACTGAGTTCATTGTTTTGCTAACTTGACAACAGCTTAAATGCCAGCATGAGGTTATTTAATTTGTAATTGTTTTTCCAAAAAACCACAAGGAGACTAATCTATGTTTATTATATTGTGATAGAGGACTACAGACAATGTTGCTGCCGCAGTGGCATTATGTTTTTAGCCTTGTTCTCTGACCATTTGAAAAAGACAAGAAAAATATATTGAACTGTGCTTCCTCTTCAATATGAAATCTGTTTTTACTTCTGCTGTGGGGAGCAAGTTCTATCAATAGGGTTTAAAAAGTCCAATAGCAGTTTAGTATTTATCTTAAAAAAAATCTTACCTTTTCATGCCACTCTATGAAAAATATTACAGGTGCGCATTAAGGAAATATGCTATCCTGAATACTAATGGTAATGTAATATGAAAGGCTCCTTTGTTGGCATCAGATCAATTCATAATAAAAATATCTAGTAAAACTTCATAGATTATTAGACCGCTTATCACTACTTTTCTGATTTTTGGCTTGGTGCTGCTGTATGAATGGGTCACTGTTCAGCACTGCCATGGTACCAAATAGTTCGACTGTGATTCAGGGTGGACGTAATCAGTTCAGCTTTGTACCCGCTCTCTCTTTTCTGTCACTGTACTGACAAGCAAAGGCAGAGTTACAGGACAAGTGCCAGATTGGAGGAGATGCCTACTGCAGAGGTGATTATCTGTAACACCAACACTTTGTAGTTCTTGAAAAGTGTGCTCTAGTTTATCAAACAGTGTTTATTAGGAATGCAAACTGACCGATTTACATGCACAATTAATCATGTAAACTCTTATCACTAAGGAATACCTTTAAATAAAAGCATGATTATTTTTAGAGACTCGCCCAGGACCCAAGGTATACTGAACAATTTTAATGTTATCACCATTTTAAATATAGAAAGTTGGGCTACTCATCTCATGTAACTATTACAGCTTTATGAAATCTGGGCATAGTAGTATACATAGATAACGTACGTTGCTTATTCTGAGTGTCTTATATCCTTAATCTTTGTAGATCTCATCTCTTAGCAACGACTTTTAGGGAGTCAATCCTCATTCTCCTTCCATTCCAAAATATTTTAACTTCTTTAAAAACAAACCAAAAGAAATCCCATACCTTTGTTAATAACAAGAAAAAGCTATTTTCGTAATGACTTGAGGCCTTTCTAAAATAAATATAGTTAAATTATAAAAGCAGTTTATGTAATGCTGATACATTTTTAAGATTGTTATTTTTTTAATGGGTTGTCTTCTTGCTAGAACTAGCATACATAAATACTGCATCTATCCCATGATGAGCTACTGAACTAACATTAACATTGCAGGTTTCTTTTAGTTCCCCAATTCCCAAGTTCTTTAACTACTGCACATATGGATTTTAATCCAAAGAAAAATACAGAATACTGTAGGCTGAGCACCTTTAGTACAAGCAACACAATGAATGGTCAAGTCACCTGAGAAATTGCTCAAGCTTAATTTTCATAAATGCAGGTTATTTTGCAGGAATGTACAAATGACAAGATCTATTCAAGTGGTACAAAGTATTCTGCTCGCTAAACTGATGAACTTTATTTACACAGCTTTCTATCAAATATTACTACAGAACTGGTGGTACGTAAACAATGGTACATGCAATTTGATCCCTTTACTAAGAAAAATAAATTTATGGTTCTGTTAAATAAAGACCAAATACTATTATGTACATTTTGTTAACTGAAAGGCCTTGTGAGATATTCAGGTCTAATTTTATTATTTTCCAAATAAATACCAAATAATGCAACATTTACAAATAGCACAACAGCAGTACTTTCACATAATCATTTTACAAATCAGAATGTAGTATTTCAATTAAGCAAATGAGTAGCAGCTCCTTCATAAATATTAAGGCATGTCACATAGCATCAAAATGGAACCGATGAGCCTCCTGTCGCTTCTCTCTGTCATCTGCTTTCTGAAAAATAATAATAAAAAACTACTTTGTGAGATCCAGAGCAATACTGTTACAGAAATGACTTGTCAAATGTCAGAGGACAGTTGATTTTTTCCAAGTTACTCATCTGACAAAAGGCAAAAAGCTTAGTAAAAGCCCTAATAATTAGCTTTTAAGTTATGTCAGTTGAAAATAGCAGTAATCTACTCAACATTGGCTTCTGCTATTAGTGGTCAGCTGGTTTAGTATTTATGACCCGTTGTTTTCTATTATTTCTAATTTTTTTTTTTAAAAAGGAATATTTCAAAAATGAAGAATATTTCCTAGTATGCATTTATTTAGTCTGCAATATAAATAAGACATTAAATTGGTTTAACTGTAAATGTCATCCATGTTACACTTAAATGACAGTCTTTAAAAAATATTTTTTTTTTTTAATACTAAAAAATGGGAGTTCAACAATTAACAGCACCAAGCAGGCTAAAAATATTCCATGTTTTTATTTGCATTACTAAAATGTGAGGTAGGATGCATTTCCCTACTTATTTATTTAGAGCACACACCGATGTACTGAGAGAGTAGTTTGGATGGTGCTTGGAAAAAAGCAGCATATTTAAATAGTACCTATAATCCATGTAATGTGTAAAAACATGTCCTCTCCCACAAGCCTCCTCTCATGTTCTAAAGCAGTAACAGTATGAAAGCACTTAAGGGCTTTTTGAACACACAGTGTGAACTCTTCTAGAAAAGTGGTTTTGTCATGACAGACAGTATGTGTAAATCTTAGCATAAAAGAATGTATCAAAACAGATTTAAATGCTTTTTAGCTTGCTTATAGCTAATGTCTTTTTTAAATGAGTAAAATGAAGAAAAGCCTTTACAGTATGCTGTTGTGTGGGCAGCAAGATTTGTATCTCATTTGATAAATATACATGACAATTTTGGTAGATACCCGTGCATGTGTTCTGCCATGAAAGTTTGCCACCTACTTGGGCTCGAGGCCAAGGATTTCCTCATCGCACAATCTTTATGTATGATAGCAGCTCCATTAGATTAACTATGGATTTTACCATTTTGTGGCAGCAGCAGAGCTGTTGGTGAAGTTTAAGATGTATCGGTCTGGCTTTCTGGCAGGGACTTTATCAATGTCAGTGGTATTTTGAATGTCAAAAATGGGTTGGGAAGAAGGGAGTGGTATGTTCTTTCCTATACTGAAATGCTTGTCACATTTCACAAAATTTTATAGTCTCACTTAGAAAGCAATTTTCACTCCATCTCTTGTATGCTTCCTGAAAAAATTACTACTTCAAATTTGACAGTAACAGATACTCTGATGAATCCATCAAAACTTCTCTATCAGTATTATCATCATCAATGTGCAGTGTTCACATGACTAGCCTCAAGACCACAAATCACATTACAGTCAGAATAGAGGCATAACAAGGTCCTTATGTAATGTAGCAGGCTATGTTTGTTGTAAGACAAATCATGGTGTAAACTATTCCTCAATTTCTCTTTCATTTGATATATCAGAACTAAAAACTAGTAACAGATTTGAATTTTTTTTTTTCCCCAATAAACAGATGCAAAACTTCTAAGGAATGCCACAGTTATTACTATTATCTGAGATAATATTACTTATCTGCAGTGGTCAAAGTACATGGTTTATTTTGACTGCTAAATAAACCACTGCAGCTTACAGACAGATACTTCCTCTGGGGGAAGAGAAGAGATTGTAACTGCCAGTACATTTCCCCTTCCTTTCTTTGCTGCACGTACTCTGTAAGGGAGAACAGCATTTAGGCAGAACAATGTTTTTATGAGAGGATTACTGAAGGAGACAGTAAACCAAGAACAAGCTAAGTTGGAGTTTAACTCTTAGTCATGTCAGTGACGCACAATACAGCCTCAGTCAAGATTCTTATTTCTTCTGTACCTCAACCATTTGTTTTAAAAATTGGGAAGGTAAAAATCCAAGAGGAAGGATTGGAAAAATATAGGAATTAAATGTTTATAAAGTAGTCTGAAAATACACAAAATTTATCCAAATCTTTATGCCTATTTTGAGCAAGATGTAGCAGTTGGAAATAAGTTTATAATATAACCAATACAGCATTTCATTCACATACACCTAATTTAGATTAGATGCAAGGAATAATTTTTTTTATAATGAAGGTGCTGAAATATCAGCACAGGTTGCTCAGAGAGGTGGTAGATGCCCCATCACTGGGAACATTCAAGGTCAAGTTGGACAGGGCTCTAAGGAATCTGACCTAGTCCAAGATGTCCCTGCTTAGTGCAGGAGGGTTGCACTAGATGACCTGTAAAGGTCTTTTTCACCCTAGACCATTCTATGATACTAATGGGGTTTAAAATGGCCCAGAAAGCACTTGCTCTGGACTGAGCAGTTCTTTACGTTACAATACATGAATTACTATATGAAGAATTGTTTTAAACATTGACATTAAATATTCATTTCTCCAGATGGAAATACACATAGTTAATCCTTCCCCAAGTCAAAGTATTTTTTCTGCTTAAGATGTATTGGAGACAGTTAAACCCAGCCAGTGCATAGTCCCAGCTAGCAGTTAGGACATGCTAAGGACAGTCAGTCATCATAAACTTTGTATTTCTTTGCTTTGTGTCATTTATTCCCAGCTTTACTATTATTTGGAGACTAGTATTTTGAAGAGTGAAGACTGACAGACAAATAAGATTTTAATATAAAGCATGCGCAGAGCATATCTGAATGTTTAACAAGGTCATTTTATTTCCACAAGCACAAAATAACAAACACTTCTCTACCATGTCAAAATGTGCAGTAATTTTATTCGACAGCTAAGATTATGGTTTGGGTATGTAGTAGCATTTATTGGCAATCCTGCCAGTTGGGTATGATTGCGAACTGAACATAGTTAAGAAAAATGGGAACGCATTTCTTTTGTGACATGAAAGGCCCCTTTCAAAATGCTTCTTCAAATCAATAGATTTCTATACTCTGCATGTATAATTCAGACACACAGAGCAAAGCAGCCAATATGGACAGAATTGTCTCCCTATACGGTCTTGAATGCTAATGTCAGTGCAGTAAGCAAAGACTGATACAGAAAAAGATACGTTTTCCTTATTTTTAGATTACCAGCAGAACTCAAAATAAGTAAACTGATGAGTTTATGTTCCATTTTCCAAAACAGTACTCCTTAAAACACTACAAAATAGAAAGCTTAGATATGAAACAAAAACGTCTCATTTAGTTGTAAATAACAGCTTAATGGCAAAAGCTTATCCATGTTGCTCTTCCTTTTTAAGTGTCTTAGAGCTTAAATAAAAACAATGCTAATTTTTAAGCTTGAAAAATACTGTATTAATAATAAACACCTTTTAGAAACTAATGCAGCCTGTGTCAGAAATTATAGCATAGAAACTACTCAAAACCCCCAATGTACAAGACTGTATAAGTGTTAAATAGTATGGACAATATAGAAAATAATCTAGTTAGTTAAGCTTACCTTTTCTTGCCAGTGTAATATGCCAATTATTGCCAGGATGAAAACACAGACACCAATTAAGGCTATAGCTGTTAGCAGCACAATGTTACTTGGGGTCAGATACAGCTTGGCACTCCAGCTTGACAAAAGAAGAAAATCCAAGAAAACATTAATACCCTTCGTTAGGAAGCAGAAAACAGATTTAACCTACAAAGATGAAAAGTACCTCCTGGTGCAAGACAGGTAACAACCTGGCCTACAGAAACTAGTGGCTATACTTAGAGACTGAAGTCCAGTGATGTTTATTTGGAAATATATGACTTAACATAATTAATTTTAGGTAATGCCATGAACGAATTAATTTTCTGTTTAACTTTCCAGGAATGCTTTGGATACTCTCAGGAACTGACTTTTTTTCTTATTACCTCCTGTCCCTGACCAGGGCAAAGTAAAATATGTAAGAAAACCTTCCACAAAACTGCCTGGGCCTTGAGGAGATGGAGGACTAGGGTGAAATAAGTCTGTGAGATAGATTGTTTCCTTTACATGAGAAGCTCCTCTTAGGAAGGCTCATGGGGCCCAATTGGCTAGGCATCTCTCAGGCTGAAGTTCACCCATGGACAACTGCAGAGGTAGGCAACATAACTAGTAATTATGTCAGGAAAATGCCAGAGAGCAACAAAATTAAGCACTTTAAGAGCTTCTGTAAGACAGCCCTTGAATGTTGTGGGGTCCCCAGGCTCAGCGAACACTCTTTTTATAGTACAGGCTTCCTATCATAGGAAAGCTGTCAGGAGGAGGCTCTATGTTGAGGCAGCACAAAGACTTCTCAGGAAACACCACATTTTAAAAAAATTATAACTTTAAGAAGTCCTTATTATGAAATATGATTTCTTCTTTTATCCTTTGCTACTCTACAGTGCCCATAAACTTACTTTACAGGAAAGCAAAAATAGTTTAAGGATATGACAACAGATTTATTATTATTTTTTTTTTGCATAACACATACCTTTAAATACCTCAAGACTATAACTACATTTTCTTCATCTGGCAGATGCTATTCCTGTGGTTGTTAATTACCAACTCAAGTGGCACATCACTTCTCAACTGTTATTTGTCCTATAGTAAAATTAACTGCTGAAACTGATGTCAGAATAATTTCTGCATGATAAATGCAACTGACCTCACTAGTAGATCAAGCGGCAAAAAGCAGCTGGAATACGTGACTAATGTTTTCTCTAATAGCAAAGAGAGAAACATGCTTTCTTTCTGGGATAAACAGTTTAATTGCAAAGGGAATTCAGTGTTCAGACTTCTGTGTAACCAACCCATTCACCTTTACTTAAAAACATTTGTACCTGTGGCGGCAGATACTGGTTCAGAAGGGCTAAACTAATGCTCTTCTATGCAACTAGACAGAAATTCCATGTTTGGTGAAACAAAAATGCTTGCTTCAATCATTATCATGCTTGCAATTAGTCAAAAAGAATGTTGGTAAATCTAGCAAATATGTTATTATTTACAGGAGTTGAGCTGGTAATGCATTTTGATTTTCTGTATGAGCTGGTAATGGATTTTGATGGTTTAGGGGCACTATCTATGAGTCTGTAAACAGATGAGAAGTATTCTGCCTTGTCACAGAGGCAACTACATCTATACAACTGATACCCCTGCCCTTGTTCTTAAATTTACTTTCTATGTGACTGTTTATAAATATACACTTAATGCCTAATTTAAATTCTGTATTAATGTAATTTTGTGAAGTGCAAATCAAAATAATGAAGTTACCTTCTAGGAACATTATGAGGATAGGGGATGACTATAAGCTGGGAGTTGGGTATGATAGCTGTCCATTCTTGTTTCCTTACGGACTGAAAGAGAAACAAAAGCTTTGTCAATTCCTAATAAACCAACATACTTAAAAGCAGAGAAATTCTCTGTTGAAACATGCAAAAGGAGAAACAAACAAAAAAAAGGTTTTGTTTTTTTTTTATTTCTAAGTGATTACTCCCTTACATTTGTATAAGCCTTTTATTCTGAAAGCTCCAAAGTGCTTTAAAAAAACCCAACACAAAACGAAGTAAAAGCAAAATAACTATTGCTGACATGAAACAGCATCTGCTTAAAAAGTACAAAGCAACAACATAATAGGGAAAGAAGAAAAGAACCAATTCTACAAAGGAGGCAGGCAAAGCAATTACCCAAATCAGAATTTGGCCAGTATGCTCATTTTAGTACCTCACTTTTTAAAGTAGTCTATCAGATCTTTAAAGACTGTAAATGGTCAGGACCCTACTTTCATGTTTCATCTGAAGATTGGATAATCATGGTAATCTCCACCTCCCATCATACTGATCATGGTTTTATCTCTTGGTCAGAAAGGATTATGTGAATTTACAGGCCATCCAGACCAACCCCAGGAAAATCTTACAGCTGAGACCATAATAATTGGACTCTCAGATCTATTACACATTTACCATATAAACAAGCACAATATACCTGTGCTAACATTTATAGACAACCTCAGTCATCTTTTGGTCTTAGTGTTAACTTCAGAGCTTACACACACCCCAAAAAACTAAACATACAAGGTTCTTTTGGGTGAACTTTTCTGTATTCAAGCTTACTCTTTTGATATTCTTGCTTCTGGAAAAAAACCCAGAAGTGTCCCTAGCTGTATTTCCATCCAAACTTCACTAGGAAAGGTAGCACCATAAATAGTAGCTTGACAATCTTAAATCTCAACTAACCTTTTCTCCTAAAGGACGAGGAATGCCAACGTACAAATGGTCGAGGAAATTAGCACTCCGTCCCAAGCCGAGCACGTTGTATGGCAACTGGAGAGCAAAATGTGCTGACTGGCTAAGCTGTCCAGCTGAAACAAAATTATAAAAGAATCCCAAGTAGGTCTTTTGGAAAAAATGCCAACCCCAAACCCACCAAATTTCTCCACAAATATACATTTCAGAATCTGTAATAAAAAAGTTCAAATCATTTTAACCAACCACATGATTATTTAATTCTTAGTGCTTAGCTGCACATTTCCAAAGTACTTGTGGGCATTCATTTGAAGAATCACTTAAATACTTTAGATTTCTAGGCAAGGTGATCCTTTTGAGCACCATTTCTATGTTAAACTGAATCTCTACTGTTTGTTAGAAGTTGAGAAAAAATTGTCTATCTACCTTTATTTTGATACGAGTAGCGCCTAGTCTTTTGCCTCGCTGATTAATAAGCTCAGACTCAACCTCTGAAGATTCACTTGAATTCTTGTTAGTATTTATCAGTAAGTACTGGTTTTTCTCATGTCACAGGATTCACAAAGTAAATTCTCACCAACAAATTCTCAAATAATAAATGGATATAATGAAAACAGGATTACAGTGGTAGCAAGTTAGGCCCCAGTGAGAGCATATAATTATAAATAATTATGGGAGAGGCTGTAGGAGAAAAAAAACATGACTTGTTTCCTGAAAAGGCAGTATAGAAGATAGGTGTTGCAGCTATCAACAGGTTCACTAACATCCCATTTTCAAAGTATCTGGTTATTCTATTTAAATAAAAATCTTGTAATCTTTTAATTTCTGACAAACTGATTCAGATCTCATGTGGATTCTTTGTTCGTTCTCTAGAAAGCCTCTTAGTGAATGATCTGGTTACACAGCAGGAATGATATCAGTGCCTCTATAAGCACTGCTGTGAATTCAGCCCTTCACCAGGTGAATAGCAATGACTTCAAAGGATACTTGACAACCACAAGTAGGTTTATGTAGCTATTTTCCACAAAGATACCATGTAGTCAGTATTTTATAAGCATCAAATTTTTCTCTGATTTGACACCTAACAGATTATACCTGAAATTGGAAATTATAAATTTAAGCAACAAAACATAAAAATTGTGAATTAAAGAATATTAATTCACAATTTGTAATGAATTTACAGCCGACTCCTTTCTACCTCTCCACACTTTCTTCTAAGGCTTGATTACGCAACTTTGTATTCTGCTTCAGACAAGTGGCTATTGGCCACAGGGTCTCACTGCATCTTGCACAGTTGCAGTGAACAGAGTGGCATGGTGGGAGGAACTCCCAAACCACAGACATCTCAGCTTCTTTGGCAAAACCAAACTTCTTTTCCAGAAGAAACAGAAACAAACTGCCATCCTTGGCTCCTGCAGATATCTTGATAAGTGCAAGTATGCATTTACCACTATACAGCAGCACTGACACCAAGGGACAACAAACTACTTTGTATATTGGATGATGATAACTTCAAACTCAGATACAAAGATTACTTCTTGATTCTATTTTTACAAACCTCCCCACCCTCCACCAGCTTTTTAGGAAGAAGCTTGCCATATGATGCCAAGCATGTGTTAAGACAGGCCTGTTTAATCACGAGGTAATCTATATTATTGTAGTATATAAATACACTGAGATGAGATCTATAAAATCAGGTTGATGCAGTTATCTTTTTATTAAGCTAAAATGCTATCAGCAGTCTCCCTAAAGATTAATCATGTTTTAGATTTATTTTTTCCCTATGCAGAACCATGTAATGAACAAGTAGATGTGGAAAAATTTAGATAGGATTTGTACTTTCAGACCTCTCTTGTGAGGGAAAGATGCACTTTGTACATTGTTAGGTGAATTCCCAGATTATGGAATCTGCAGCAGAAAGCCTTAGCTAAGCAGCTTTTCTCTTTAAGAATGGGGATTTTTCCAGTAAATTCAGATAACAATAGAGGTGAGTCTGTCCCCACTTTGTCACCAAATCCCTTAAATTATCCTGCCTAAATTTCTCAGTCTCTAGATCTCAATTTTCACATCCAAAATTTAAGTAATTCTCAAATTTGGCTAGGTGCATCGTATCTGAAAGCACTGGTTACCAATAAAAAGTAGCAAAGAGCAAAGATAGGTTTATTGACTTTGTTATAAAAACAAACAAGGTGGTATACATTACTTTATCATGTTATAACATAATAAAGAATTTTCTTTAAAATTTTGGTTCACTAATGCTGCATTCTGAAGGACTTTTCCCAAAAGAACAAGGTACTGTTGTAATGTTTAACACTGAAAAGCTTTCAGAATGACTTTTGAGTGAAGTATTTAGGATTATGAAGCGACTGCAACTGAGATCTTCCTATTTTCTTTCATCATACTAATGAAATGAATGTCAACTAAATTAAAGGAAATAAGAAAATGTCATACACTGTCTGCAGTTGGCCTTAAAGAGTTCAGAGAGTCAGATACTATAGCTGGAATTCTTAAAAGCACTGAATAATTTCATACCTACTAACCCCAGTTCTTGTGACTACTAAGACAGGTATAATGAAATCCTATGCTTCAGGATGTAAATAGAACATTTGTAAAGGTCAGAAAGGAATGTTTTCTTCTACACTGCAGGCAGAAAATATGCACATAGCCTTCTTTTTTGTTATTTGCCTTTAAAATGGAGAGATATTAGCTGACCAGAATGACAGCGGATAGAGGGTTCTAGTTTACTTTAAAGCTGACTACAAATCTGAGAATTTTGATACTATTTCTTGCTTCACTCCCTATATATATCTCAAATTCTGTAAAATTTTATAGTTACTCAAATGTTCCATTTAGAATTGCAAACAAGTAATTAAGAATGACAAGTGTTTATCTGAGAAACACAAAAACCCCAGATAAAGATAAAAAAAAAAGTTACAGAGAGTAGTGTCAACAGTTCATTGTCATATTTTAAGTTCTTAGTCACTGGTAATTTACTTATGAAAATATTGCACATTTAATTTAAATAGCAACTCTAGCTATTTGTCCAGTTGTAAAACTATTGTAAATGGTTTTCTACTTGTTCCAAGAAGATTTGAAAAAAACTATCCCCTCTTCAAGGAGGAAAGGGGGATTTATTTTTTGGACTAACATTGTTTTGTAAGCTTTTGGAAGTCTATACAAACAAGATGGAGAAATTTCCTTCTGTTTGCATTATACTGATGTAAACTGGCTGAAAGCTTAAGAGTAGCCCACTCTGCCCTGGGTTAAATTGTAATATCCTCATCAGCTTTTTTCAGGCAACAGAAGTGCTGAAATGAAGGCAATTTAACTTTATGAAGGGAAGGCAATTGCATTATATGTAGAAGCAATGCTTCCAATTGTTTCTTTCAACAGAACTGATAATGTGTGATACGGGATTTATGAGCAGTCTAGTTGAACCTACATCAATCGGTTCACAATACTGATATTCTTCAATAAGTTTAAATAAACTTATATGTGGAATAATGGAGCAGGACATACAAGATGACAACACAGAGTTAAGAGAGTAATGGAAACTGTGATTTCAAACTGCTTGTCTCCTGAAGTGGTATTCTTTGATTTATTCTTTTAAAATTTTTATTTTTTTATTATGCTTTTCTTGACAAAATATAATTTGCATTTAAGTAGTCTATTAAAGCCATTCAGATGAATTCAAACTACAGTAATAATATTTAGGCTTTCAAAAGGCCCCCAAATTCAATATATTAGAGAATTTAATAGCTAAGTGTATTTTCATAGAAAAAAATGTTATGTCATTATTTCTTCTTGTTGCTGTATTTTTTCCTCTAATTTGCAAAATGATGTATTTATCAGAAGCTTTTATATGTTCACCGAAATAGTAACTGAAGGTATTTGTGAAGTGTGAATCAAAAAACCCCCAAAATCTAATAGAAAATATAACAAGGAGCTGCTTTGTTTTAGACATATGTTCTTTGTACCTGTTAACAATGCAGGCAGCGTTTCTGGTCAACACCCAGTTCACTGTGTAAAACACAGTATTTGAGTTGTAGCCTCTAGTCATAAATCTGCATCTGAGTTCCTCCGTACCATCATCTACTCCAATTTTGATGTCAACACATGAATGACTGCTTTTTGTATAAATCAGATACATATATGCATCCTAGACAAACTGAAAATTATTTTAAAAAGCTACATGCAGAAGTTGCATGAATTGCTGCATAGCTGTGAACAACGTCACAGGCAACGGCAGTTCGTTAGGTAAAATTTCACAGTAAATGTCTGTCATTTAAGGTGCACAGTTGAAACAGTGCAGTGGTATTTACTTTACAGCAACTATCAATATTGCATTACATTCCACACCACAGCGTTTCCCCATCTTTTGAAGCTGGCAGCCCCTTACATGAAAATAAGCCAGAACCACTTACTGCAAAAGAAAGGTAAAATATAACTGATAAGCATAAGGATTTACAAAGCAGCTTTCAGAAAAAAACAAAAAAAACCTCAACTGCAAACCTGAAAGCTTTTTAGAAAGTTGGAAGATTTATTTTCTTGTCTTTAGTTGAAAGCTTTACCTCAGTTCCCTTATTAGTGCCCTTGGAATTGTAGGTCACTAGAGGAAAAAAAATGTAGGAGGAAGAGCTCTTTTTCTGCTTAAAATTATGCAATGGTAACTTCAGCTTTCTAAGGGCTAAGGCCGTCTCCCTCTTCTGACTTAGATGTGTGACTTTTCTCCTGAGTCCACCCAACAGCACGCTCCAGTTTAATGCAGTACGCAACTTCACCTCTCAACTGTTTCTGCAGTACCGTTCTCGGGAGTTGCAGAAATATCCTCTGAAAAAAGTAGATTGAAAGTCCACACCTGCAACTTTGATACCTATTACTTGCAGTGCTGCTAACACTTGAGATACTTCAGAAAGCCCAAACTCCAAGCATTTGTATGAAAATGTGTTTTCATTAACTTTACACCATAAATTTGGAAAAGTAAACCCAGAAACTCTTAAAAAAATAATAAGGTTACCATATTGCTTATATTCCAGCCCTTTGTACAGGGGAAGGTTGTCTCATTTGTAATGCCTAAATATTTGAAGTTTGGCAATATTGCAACATTACAAGTTCACGTAAGTTTTCTAAACAAAAAAAGAGTTAGTTAGAAGAACATACTAGCAGGGTATTCAGACCTTTGGCAACCAGAAAATCCCTCTTAACAGAATCCAGCTATTCAGTTATTAAATATTCCAGCTTGTCCCATGAATGCACTCTTCCCTCCATATAGTGGAATTCTACATAATGAATCCTGCATTGAAATTAAGCTTATTTTGCTTTTATCTGGTACATATTGCAATGTTTATGTTTAAATTCATGACTATAACAGCTGCTAGACATTTGTGTTCACCTCACAATCCGATTTAGTTAAACAGCATGAGAACTCAGCGCAACAACAGGGAAGAGTAAGCAGGTTTCAAATAAAAACCAGAAGGGCACGACTTAACAGCATGTGAAAGGTCATTCTGACACGGAAGGTTTAAAACAAAACAAGGCAAACCCAGCAAAACGAGAGAGCTCTGAAATGAGAATTGCAAAGGCTGTCAGTCCATACAGCTTCAGTCATACAGATGCTTAAACAAATAATGATTTGATCCACATGAACATTTATTGTTCATTTGTTCCTGGTCCACAGGACTAATACTTTTGGTAGATAGACTGCATCTATGACCCTATTTATTTCAAACTCTAAACCATTTGGCATATTTTTACTTTAAGAGAGAAAGTTAAGACATCTGTGACACAGGCTGAAATATGGAATATATTCTCCCATTTTAAGCAGAAGTGAAAACATGAGGCAACACATCAGCCTGAAGCGCCAGCCAGCTTGAGCCTGGCTTGCACAATCATAAGATTTCCTCTGGTACATACAAGACATGGTACATCAGAAAGAAAGTATAATATTTTGGGTATGCCACACACTGCACAGCATAACAGGCCTTACATGCGCCCTTATCAAAAAAATGGCAAGAGGGAGCTGTGAGGGTTTTTACCTCACCTGTCTGGCTACTCAACACACTACGGAGTCAGCCAGGACTGTTGCAGTTATGGCAATGCAGTTACCAGTCTTACCCTTCTGACCAGGAACTCCTACGAAGGAGAGAAACAGAAGGTACCTGAGGGCTCAGATGTTACACAAAAGAGGGAGAAAGTGAGCAGAAAGACAGAAAAACTGTGTTTTCATGAAAGGGGAAGGGGTATCAGAAGGATTGCTAAAAGCAATATGAAATCTCTACAGAACTATCCAGTTATTTGACTTGTTCAACCCTGAAGCCCTTGACCAGGCAACACTGCTGTAACAAATTTAAAATGCCTGTGCTGGTGCTTCAAGATAAAACCAGTTGTGCAGTTTCTGAAAACACTTCTGTAAATTAACAGATACTCCATATTGAAGTATCTGATCTTATTTATGCTGCTGTGGGTCCACAAGGTCATTAGTTCTGAGAAAATCAGTTTGTGTTATTGGTAATAAAATACAGGAAACTGCATCAAGTAGGCAGCCTTCTGAAGAAAACACAAAGGATCGTTATTGGGACCCATTTCTGCTTGCAATGATGACATGCCTGCATTTTAGCCAAGGTCAGAACTGTTAATAAATAGGGCTGTATAGACATAATCTGCAGTAGCCTAACTGGCACCAGTCATTAAACAAAATTTGATTCAAAAACGAAGTGATTGAGTAGACCTACTCTATCAACAATGATTTTTTTTTAGGATGTCAAAGTTCCAAAACAAAACAAAAACCACAACAAAAACCCCCAAAAATAGAGTCCAACAGCTTGCATGTGGTTATCTTCACTACATTCATCTTACGCATCCTCTGTGTCTGAAGAACTGCTTTGATTTACTCTGTGCCCAACTTTAGATATTGTACTTTGGTTATACTCTAATTTATGCTATCCATTGTTGCTTGCACGATTCAGCTGCAAAACTTCATGTCTGAATAATATTAGAAATCTCTTAGAAGCTAATAAAAAAATCTAGGCTGACACACATACTTAACTGGGGGGAGCTCCTTAAAAATAAAAACACTAAAAGAAATGGGGAGTGGAGAATTCAGATCACAGGAAAGCATGACTTAAATTTGAGTTTGCATGCTTCTCCCAGATTTACACCTGGATCTGATCTCAAGCAAAACATTCCTTAAATATTTGAAGAAGCTGTTGCAAGTGAATTTCCTCTGAGAGGGAGAAGGTCTGTGTAGATATTAACTGCAGATGTAAGACCCAGTACTTCTCAGTTCTAATGCTCATTTTGGCAATTGCTATTCCTCGTAGTTAATTTAACAGCATTTCTTGTTGCAAGATTACAAGTGAATTGAGAAATGTGAAAGTATAAGCACAGAATATGTGCTAATTATTATTCTGCTAACTTTTAACAACATACTGGAATGTTAATAGGAGAGAGAATAATTCTAACAATGTTTTAAAAAACCTCCTTGTAATTATGCAAATTCCTGTAGTTAAGGCTTGGCAGATCAAAGAACTTTTAAATGAATTGGATAAGGACAGCCATATGTGCCTTTTTATTTTACTCTTTGCATGAATATTGCACACATGAAAGATACCGTAATTCAGAACTAAAGACCTGCAGAATTAGGAAGATCAGAAGCAGATTAGTGGACATTCCTTTGAGTACTCTATGATTTACTTTAACCTAGGGCTAGAAGGATAACTTAAGATGACTGGATAGTCTGGTTTTGGTGGTCCAGCCAATAACTGTTCCCCTGCTAAGAGTGCACTGGTAATGACAAATGGGACTGGCTGACGTGGGAAAAAAAGCAACCCAACAAACTAATAAGAAAAGAAGGGTGAGCATTGCTTTCATTAGAAGAACTATGTTGTTACTCATGTTACTCCTTGGGAAAGAGAGAAATTATTTTCAAAATATGATTATGAACTATTAGATTATCTCAGTACTGCTTCCATATAATTAAAAGGTTCAGATATGGATTTTTCCCTGATATTAGATAAGGAATGAAAAAATGTTGATGACAGTTAGTTTTAGAATAGTATATTGATGCCATACTTCTAAAATGTTTTGTAGCTTTACACATGGCCATAAAATGCCATGTGGGTTTGGTATTGCCCACCAGCACATGCATATAAAAGTGTTGCTTGAGGTATTTCTTGATAGTCAAATATAATACAGTTCTGATGTAACAGACTTTTTCAAGATAATAACATGTAGGCTAGTTAATTCTAGTTAGAACATTTACCGAATTTTATGAATAGGACTTGTCAAAGAAGAAAGTTTAGCTACAAACTTAGTATCTTCAGAAAATGTGACTCTGAAACACTCTTGCAGAAATTATACAGACTCAAAAAAATAATGAAAAACTCTATTAACATATTACAGTTGAGAAACTGATCAAAGACAGTATTAGAAAATTCCCTGTAGCAAGACTACAAGGGTCATAAATGCACTTGGAATTCATTACTGTTATTTCATAATGCCAAAATAGAAAAGGAAATTCACTGTGATTGGACTCTGTTAGGTTTTTATTATTGTAAATATGGTAGTAGTGAAGACGAATGGTACTACAGTGGTATTAAATCATATTTGATAGCTGTTTCTTAGAGTAAATTGTAAAAACATTGCATTTCTTAAAGCACTGCTCCCCTAAAGAAAGCAAACCCATAAACAACCAAACTCACCAAACCCTAATGATAACGTTTAAGAAAAATGGATTTATTTTTGTTCTTGGAAGAGAGAACCAGAAAAAAAAAAAGAAAAAAAAAAAGAAAATGATACATGAAATAGCTTAAAATTTGGATCTAGCTTTATTCCAAACAGATATCAGGAATTTGTAGAGGTATGTGCATTCTTCTATAACACAGAGGTCCATAGCTGGAAGAAAATCTTTATTTTGCCACCGGGTTATTTTATGAGCTTGCTCAACTAGTAAGTGCCAAAGGGTCAAACATACAATTATGATGGGTTTGTTTTGTGTATTTCCTCAAAGTGCAGTTTAGAATCAGTTTATACTGCTGTGAATTAACCTTTTTAACACATATTCTGCACTTGAGATCCACAAATCCATTATTTTATCATCTTCTGATTAAAATTATGTCAATTTATAAAAAGCAGCATGTAATGTATCACTCAAATATGCCAAGTTTCTGTCCTCTATAGTTACTGTTTATGGTATTCCAAACATAAGATATATTTAAGAACCTAATAATATATATTCTACTAGGTGGTAGATGTGATGTTTTAAGTGCATTGCATGAGTTTACTTTAAACATGAGATTTCTACTTTTTCTTACATTGTAGTAAGTACAAGTAAGTAGCAATAAAAAACTTCTATGACTACATGATTAAATGAATCTAAATGCATATAGTTAGATCTAAGCAAAGGGTTGTGGGTCTTTTGGTTTTTAAATTTTTTTTTTATTTGTAGCACTTCTCTACAGAAGAAAAAAAGGGTCAGTTTGGTAAAACCATTAATGTGATTCTTCTCTTGGGCAAAACTCATCTTTTTTATTACTTAGGCAAACAGATTTATTCACCAGTACTCCTGATTTTTTGATAATAAGATTGTGTGTAGGGATCTATTTGCAAGTCACATGCCATAGGAACTACAAGGCTGTGTTTTCATTAAGTCCATTTATATTCACATGGGTGCACAAAACTCAGTCCCAGTGAGCCTGAAGGAATATATACATTACTGTAAACTCCCCGATTTCTTCATTTAGATGCATGTTCACCCAATGAATGCACTCCGCTTACTTTCAGTGGCAGGCTGGAAAGAAATTTTGTCATCTAGAAATGACAGTAATTTCTAGTAACTCTGACAGCGGCCCTCAGGAAGAAACTTTATCAATAGGTCCATATTCCAAGAAGGTAGCCCCGAAGCGTACACAGTAGGAGTGATCAACTGCAAGTAGTTTGGGTAACAGCATAAACAGAGATTAGTGAACTCCAACCTTTATGACACAAATTTGTGAAAGGAGTTTTTTATTAAGATACAAAGTGCATTCCAAACTGTTTATACTTACATTGTTTTGAAAAACTCGTATGTCTTTTAAAAAAGTAACAGGTACAGGAAAGTTGCTTATATTTAACAGTGTATGTCTTAAACGTACCCTGTCAGAAACTCAACTCTCTGTTTCCATTTTGCATATTAGCCTTAAAGAGGACAAAACCCAAAATAGCAGGTCATCGAGAACAGAACAGGCACTGCAAAGTGGATTAAAGTAATCAGCATAACACTGCACCAATTTCTAGAAACCTGACCCGAGGCAAAATGCCTTAAAAAATGCGATAGAAGCTGTGAAACTAAGGATGTCTGTATTTGTATGAATACGAATCCTGCATGTCTTTGCAAGCAGCCCTGCTTCCTGTAGGGAACCTGCAACATCTTTTAGCTTTCTCTTCTATTTCCCTTAAACCATCCACAGTACAGTAAGCTTTTTTTTTCCTGCTAGGCTCCTTTGTGACTCCTTGGGCAAGAACATTTCAGGCTGTGGCTAACTGGAACTGCACGTGTGCTGACCGTATGGCCAGCCTGAGGACAAAACCAGACCAGATAACTGCTGATCTCTAGCTAAAGTCTTTTCCTCATGTGGAATTCTGTCTTCTACTGAATTGGTAGAGTTTTATTTGATGTATGTACACTCCAGTTAAAATTGGCTTAGTAAGCTAGTGGATTCAGAAGTGATTAGGGACTGCAAATAACCAAAAAGACAGCATACTGAAGTAAGTTTCCCCATCCACAGGCATCCAGGCTTTTGAGAGAAGCAGAGATGCCCTGTGTAGGCCTTTACCAGTATTTTCTGATATGGTTAACAAGGTAAGCTATATTGTGACAAAGCTTTCAACCCTTCATCTTGGTAATTGGCAATAACGAGATATGCCACTTGTTACACAACCAGAACTGGCTGCATCAGCCAAGTAGTTTAACAGAGCATAGTGTACCTAATAATCTCTAAACTCATTATGGGGTTTAAAGTGTTCCTAAATAAATATGTAAGCTCTTTTGAAATGTAGTTTATGAAGAAAACCTTCAGAGCGATGAAGCTGAGTGTGCAACTGGCAGGACGATTAGTTTGTCAAGATGAATTTGTGCAACAATTAGAAAAAATCCTCTGTATTTTCATGTTAGTATTAAATATTTGATTAAAATGCAGGCTGATACTTTCAAGCTTTCAAACCTGTATGTAAGCATGTACGGATACAGAAGTGCTACGGAATATCAGGGTATCTTTTTGCAGCTGTCTGGTTCATGTTTCACGACATAATCTTTCTTTTCATTTTTTCTAGGGTGGAATTAACACTCCTGAGCACAGTATCCAAGGTGAGAGCATTATCATTGATTTAGGACCTTAACATATTGTCAGCATTTCCCCCCCTAAATTACTGCTATTGTTTAAATTAGTGTTATACAGAACACAGTTCTTCCAGTGAGCTACAGGAAAGTTTCTTTTTAAGATCTGAGTTTAATTTGAAATCTGATTTGAGTGTCAGATGCAGATGACTGCTGCCATTGGGAAGGTGTTGGAATGGCACAGCTTACAGAGGTGCACACTCATGTTTTGCCTTACGGGTTTGGGATTTTTTGCCTAAGCAAGAAGTAGAGTCCATTATGGTAATGAGATTAACAGTCATAAATTAGAATAATAGACTACTTAGTACAGTCACCTGTGTCTTCTAGGAGCCACGAGTACATACTAGTGCAGCATAAACCCCAGGATATTCTAATATTAGGCACTACTTGAACCATGGCCTAATGGTTTATTCTTGTTTTGTCTCCTTTTTTTTTTTGGACTCATGTAAACTGTTATCTAATGATTTTTGATTACTTGTTTTATGTGAAAGGATGCAGCTATTCTGTCTTTATCTTCCACATGCTAGTCATGATGTTATAGATGCCTGTTAGCCTGCCAGATGTAGTGAACAAATCCAGAAAAATACATCCTGTGTTTACTGAATATTATGTCAATCCTTTTTCATGTGGCTACAAGATTCTGTTTAGGTATTTCAAAGCTCCTGTTGTTTCTTAATAAAAAAAAAAAACCAGAAAACAGTGTATCATGAGAAGCTTACACCAGTTCACAAACTGATGGAACTGTACCCAGTGGTTATTCAGATTGGGCAAGATACGCCAACTGTTCAAACCCAATTTGCATGGGACAAAAGAATGTTGTTGCAATGATTGTAATAAATATGCAATCCATTAAGAAAGAAGGGAAAGTTAGGGGATTTTGGCCTTGTAAACTGAAGACAGTATTCAAAACCAGTTCCATTTCACTCTGTAAAACTTTCCAACTCTTTAAGTTGCTGAGAAGTATATGTAGACAGACCATGCTGTGTGTATTCTCACTACAAGATTATCTTACCTGACCCATTTTTCAGGTATCCATTTGCATCTACAGTGGTATACATGATGTAAGGACCAGGCTGATTAACACCGAAAGGCTACAAGGGAAAAAACCAAACAAAATGACAAAAATCCATCAAGCAGGCAAAATTTTAGGGACAGACAGCTATAGTAATAAAAAGAGTAAACCAAAGAAAAATATGTCTAGATGAATGATTTCCTTTTGATATGGATAATTTCAAAAGCTTGTAACTTTGGTCATAGCGTTATGTGGAAACTGATTTTCAAAATAAGGCTGATCAGTTGGTTAAGTACCATTTCAGTTTCTTTCAAAAAAAGCAATACTCTTCAATGCTCTGGCAAAAGGTTAATGTTTCCCTGGATGTTAGAAGTAAAAAAAAAACCCAAAACATAAAAACGCAAAGAAATAACTGCATGTTCTGAAAAAAAATGAACTCATTTGCTCTTGCCTGAGAGAATGCAGTGTCTTGATGGTCTATCTGAACTGAAAAATATTACACAAATTCAAAATTTTGTTATCATTATTTATTGGCCTTACATTTAATTCATCAAAGTGGTTGTATAGTACTTGTCAAATACCAATATCTATTTTATGCAATTCTCTTGAGGGAGAAAATTTACTTAAACATCAAAGTACAGTTATGGAGAAAAACAAAAATTACAAGTGAATTAAAAAAGAAATCAAAGGGAGTTGTGGATTACTAAGTGATGAACTGTAACAAATGCACTTGAGAATGTGTGGGGAACAATTATCTGCTCTGGTGGGTAAGGGAGAGGAGGGGGGACAACTGTAAGAATAGGTTTTAAATAAAGTTTTCTTTTTTTTTTAAATGCTGAATTCATGCTGATATTAGGGCCTTGGATCCAGCAAAGATCTTCAAATGAGTTAGAGAAAGAATGCTAAAGGAAGAGATGATGACATTTCACAGCATGCCTCAAAAAATAGTAAGTTCTAAACATAAGAATAAGTGATAATGATGAGAAATGGGATCAAAGCCTGAAAAATAATAATTGAGGCAAATGAAGAGTAAGGAGACTGCAAAGGTGATGTTAATGCAGATCTATGAAAGCTGAATAAACAAGGTGAATTTTTTTCCCCCCCTCTTTTCTCTTTTTTTTTCCAAGTAGATGTATTCTGGAATAATGTACTTGATGTTACTTTCTGACAGAGAACTCTTACAGTACAGGCAATAGTGTTTCAGTGATCTTAACCACATTTGTTCACCAACATCCATTATGAAGATTTGCTTTTTAAATCCGCTCTTCAGTTTTGAAATTAAGCCAATAATACTATAAACCACTCATTATTTTCCATCAGAAATTAAAAGCTATGTCTTTAAATAGGCTTGAAGAAAAGATTGGTATCATTCGAAGCAGATTTTGTATTTTCAAGTCAAAATTAAATCTCATTTGATTTTGCAAAAGATACAGAACTAAAGTGCTAACACTAGCTTTGATTCCTCCAAGTTCCTCTTTTAGGCCAACTTTCACTGTGAACATTACTAAAATAATGTGATAATTGAAAGTCTGGTGGGTGAGTTTCAGGGTCTCTGGAGATGATTAAAATAATTTAAATAGAAATCAGCACATGTATATGTAGCTCTCCGCAGAATCCACAGAACCAAGTATACCTCCTTCCCTTCTATCCTTCATTGTACCTGCTTACTGTATTTTAGTCCAGGCGTGTCTTTATGGCTGAATCTGTCCCATCATGAGTTTTGCCTGGCCTTTCTCACTGCCCGGACCAAGACTTGGCACACTACCTGGTGAGGGCATCCAGCTCTATTACAGAACCCACAATGCTGGGTAACAAAGCTCACTGCAGAATCAATTGATTTAATCTCCGAGCAGGCAGCTGGAGAAAGGTATGGGTCTCAAACATGCAAAATTTGGCCAGTTGTGATTTGGATGACACATTCTTTGTCAATAACTGTCTGAATACATTGAGAGTTTGTTGTATGGTTGAACCTCAGCTTATTTGAAGCTAAATAGTAATGCAAAGTTGAAATTAGACTTACTGTTATTTTCCGAGGACAGTCATTAGAACACAGGCCACTGAGAACTGCAAAAACAAAAAAGTGAGCTGGTGGTGTTCATGTTAACAAGTCATCCTATGAGTACCTATCCCTGAAATATGTTAGAAGTAATAGTGTCAGATATCCATTAAAACTCATAAAGAAAATAAATATCTTCTATATGACTTCTGTTAACATATAAAAAGATTCCTCATGTGTTTGAACCATACTTCTTTGCAGAAACTAGTCAGCTAGTTACTGTTTTCTCATTCGTCACAAATAACCAGCTTCAAGAGGAGAGGTCTGCGAGTTGGAAAAAATCCAAAATAAAACATTTTTGAAGTAGTGGACTGTATATTTTATTCATTAATCTTCATTTCTAGCCATTTAAAAATATCAGCAGAGATTCAGCTTTACTGTTTTAAGTGGTAAAAAGGTAATCAAAAGGCTTTTCCTTTTTTTCAAGAGATGGTTTTACAACTTAATTTAAAGCAATTCACGAAAGCTGTAACGAACGAAAATCTCATTACCTATTTATTCCATGAATTCATTAGTATTATAAGCAGATGTGTATAATGCTACTTAACATGCAAAGACTGTGACAGTTGTTCCATTACTACTTTAAAACTGGTTTAAAAATCAGTTATATTACAGAAATATCTGTTAAACACTTATCTGTAATCAACTAAATGACGGACATGAAAACCATCTGTTCTGTAACCTAGAACATCCTGTCACACTGAGCATTACAACATCAGTACTAAAAGGCCTTTAAAACAACAAATACAAAAAAACTCAAGGTGTCATTCTAATGCAAAATTCAGACTTCAAATGACAACAGCTTGGTATATGTTATACATAGGCGCGTATGCAAGTGCAAACAACTCTTCCCATTCTGATGCAAGCCAGCACACTACAGTTTGTTCAGTTTCACTACTGGAAAAAACAATCTGACATCAGCTATAATGTGCAAAACTGTTCTCACTGTCCATATGCCAAATAAGTGAACATAATATGTTATGTTTGCACAAAGTGTGTTTTGTTAAAAATAATTTTCCCTGTATCATTTAGACCACTCGTTAACTTCCCTTTCCTGTGGTTTCTCTGCAAAAATACACCCTAAAAGCATGCTAAAATAAGGCTTGCCCTCATTTTTAATACAGGTTTACACAGAGTTAATCAAAAAGCATGTTGGAAATTACTCCTTTTCTATTCAAATGCCACACAGTTACAATTTTAATATGGCTTTGTGAAGTGTTAAGATTTTTCTAGAGGATTTTCTGTGTGCTTGTGTGAATTACACTATCCATATGCAGTATTATTTAAAAGAAAGCTTCCATCAACATGACAAATCATTATAAGGTATTTTGATGAAAATAAAGTTCAGGCTAAGGAGAAAGTAATAAATGCATCAGCCCCCAGTAGTAGCTGGGGTTTATTTTACGGTGTGCAGAATGCATGCTTTATAAGGATTAGATGCATTTAAGTAACATGAAGGCAAATACAATTTTTGAAGGCGAATCTTCAGTTGTTCCTGTTTAGCTTTGTCCTCCTAAGCTCACCTACAGCCTCATTTTTAACTTGTTCTCAAAAAGTCAAGGACGACAGACTAGCAATGAGCTCAAAGCTCAATGCCTTTGCAGTCGAAGAACACAGTAGGGCACGCAATTTGAAAACTTAATTACTCTGAATTACAAACATCATAAGCTAACTTTAGCCTTTTAAACCAAGTCTCTAATTAATTCACACACCTTGGACATGTTCATCGCCTTTCCACGTTTTTATGGTAATGTGTTTTGTGCCACGGGATACTTTTAGGCTGAAAACAACAAACTGACTCACACATGGAAACAAACTGGGTCTCGGAATGGATCGTGCAGAGTAGGCAAAATACACACTATGCCAGTCGTCACTGAAATGAAACCAGTGCATTTTGCACTAGATTCTGCATCATTTCCAGATGATACAGAGAAGAACTCCAGTACATTAGGCTTGATATGTATGACAGAGGTACAGCAGAAGAAACAGAAGTCCCTGCTGCAGAGAAGTACTGCAACCACTTGGCTATCATTTCTTCTCTATGTTTCTGAAAATAGTTTCTTCTGGTTCCTTTCCATCTCACTATGGCATACATGTTTCTATGTGCAAGCATAATTATAGTTTTCCTCAAACTGGTGTTTTATGAAGTCATATTCCTCCAAATCTAAAATAGCATCACACATTTAAAAAAAAATAACTAAATTGAATGATGGATGTGTGTGGGTCTAATACCACTTTTACACTGACAACAATATGTTCTGTGAGGAGATAAGCGAAGGTATTGTACAAAAGATTCACAAAATGTGCATCCTGAGTTCAGCTAGCCTAACCCTTTCCCTCAGAACCAATTAAATATACTACATAATTTCTTAATCTACTTGTCAGAATGTCTAATGTTGGTAACTCTGCAGTTTCTTCAGGAAATCATGTTAATAATTCAGAAACTGTAATTTAATAAATTATTCTTACTAAATACTCATTATGTTGTATTCTGCATGGACACACAGAACAGTCTTTCCCTGTTGTTATTCATCATTATGGACTGAAGACATGGGTCTTCCTTACATTTCTCTTTTAGGACAGAATAACTTGGTTCCATATGCTTTTTCCCTGCAGACGGTATTTTTAGACTCTTAATAATTCTTGTTATTCCTTCAGAAGCCAGCTGAGAAATTAGTTTTTAAAGACCTAGTATCTGTCCTTAGATTGGTGCTAGGATGCAGAAGGAAAGGTCCAGGATGAAAGGAAAGATTTATCCTGTCTCTAGCAAATGAGTGAAATAAGACAGATTCTTGTAAAAATACACACTCGCCTGATGATGAACACTTATTTAAATGTCATAGTGGTTAACATTGATATTAAAACCAGTTATGGTGCTGAAAATAGTGGGTAGAATTACTTCGAATTTTAATAAATACATTAAAATAAAAACAAGAAAAAAACCCTTATCCAAGTTCAGATTCTGCAACAAGAGATTTCTGCAACCCCTGCTATTTTTCATGCTGTGTTTTTAGTTTTCCAGAATTATTATACACAGCGTTACCACAATGTTATCATATACAAAGGCTCAAATACTCATATTCCTCTCAACTTCCTATTTTGACTTGATTATATAGTGATAACTCACCAATAACTTTAACAAAGTAGGCATCTGCTTCAAAGTTGTTTTTTAATGTATGGATAGCAAAGTTCTTGTTGGAGTAGCCTTTGCTTAGCACAATGATATCCAAGATTCCCTAGAAGGAGAAAAAAAAAAAAATTACGTTAGAATGATAATTATTCCCTCAGAAATACAAAGAAAGAAAATAAAGAGTGTGCAGCAAAGTTTCTACCTTTGCTACTAATTTTTATTATCTTTCAAGTCTTATTAATCTATGGCAATGTGGGATAGAGTGTTCCATTCACAGCTAACCAGGACCATATACAAGGTCCATGGCTGCTTTCTTGCCACTGAAGAGGGCAGTTCAAACAGAGGATCAGCAAACTTGTGATGGGTTGCTGCTATCTGCTAACCTTCCCAGGCTGAAGGCACTGCCTGCCATGTGCTGTAAAGCCAGTGTTTCTACAGACCAGTCTGCCAACGGCACACAGACAGACACAGAAACACAGAAAGAGAGACAACGTTTGCAGTAGTAAAGAGTAGAACTTACATCTTCGTATATGTCAAAGAAGGTTGCTACCACTGCATCCTTGATTTGGTTTAGATCCGAGAGCTCCCAAAAAACTTTAAACATGCGACGTACGCTCTTGCAGCTTACATTATTGCATGGGACGTTTTCTAGCAAGAACGCTTGTTGATTGCTGTAAAACATACATTGATCTATGTATAAAACAACTTATTTGCTACAAACAGTCTAAATAGTAGATATTACAAAAATATTGTAATTTAATAATTTAAATCTGCTGAAGTTATATACAGTAAAAACAAAGCTGGGAGACACTGGATACTTTAAAATCCATAAGCACTTACATTAACTTTACAGACAGAATGACAACCATTATGTCATGCCTGACTTAAACCAATGAATACACTAAATTAGTATGTCCAATTCAGCAGGAATAGTTTCATTAAAAATCCACTCAAAAGACTGAACATATTCTAATTTTATTCTGAAAAATGGACAAGTGCTCTTATCTGCCATTTTCCTTAATCCCTCCACAGTCTGTCAACTTAAACACTATTTAAAGGGTTAGCGCTTTTTCATTATCTTATGACAATCTGTTCCTACCACAGCTTCATTAACTTGCTTGCACATTACAGGATGTTTTAAACAAATGTAAGATTAAACCACATCTCTGTTGATGTGTATTCCATTGTTTTAAGGCAAGATATAAACCAGAAAACCCAACCTACTAGAACAGTAAAAATAGAACAAGACATACCAAATGGGCTATTTGCTGACACATAACAGATGCAGACAGAAAAACATGCTCTAGTACTGAAACAAGAAACAAAACCAAAACAGTGTACCAGGTCTAGTATAGCAAAATCTCCCTTCCAAAGAAGTTATCTAATACGTGTCCATTGGTCAGTGGGAGACACAAGGTTCACACTTGCATGCCACACAGTGGTCTTATACCCTGTCTCTGACACTGCAACATCGCCACTCTCACTGGAACCATGAAAAACTTCAGACTTTACCAACTGGGAGTCTGATTCTTTGGCAGGTCTGTATTCTGCTAGAATCCATCACTGCCTTGGCAACGGGAACAGATGAAGTTTCCTCCTCTCTTTCTGGGGCTAGAGCAGCAGACAACATCCTGTAAAGCTAGCTAAGCACATCAGAGCCCAGGGCAATAACTAAACCCACTTCTCCATTATGACCTTGAACATACTGCTGTTTTGGAGGGTGACAGCAAGGTGTTGTTCTGTATCTTAATCCATCCAGTGCCTCCAGGATACAGATACACAGAGGCATACACAAGTGTTTCTTATGAAGCTTTTTAGTTTTTGTTCCAACGGTACACTCCAGATAATTTGGTGCTCATAAGAGTCATATCCCACAACATTCATACATCTGCTCCATCCATTTCACAAAGAGTTAGAGAAAGGCAAAACATCCATCGCAAGAAGAAACATTTCTGCCACTGAAGTAAATCAGTTTCCTTGCCCTACTGCCAGGTTAGTGCTTCAGACTCCGCAATAGGGAAAATACAGGATTTGATTCTCTGTAAGATGTGTTCAAAGTAATATGGGATATTTAAACACTTCCCTCAAAATGTTATAATCACGCTTCTTTGAATAATACATAAATTAGGCCTTTTAGTTTTCTGCCATATGCCTGCATTTAATTGAAGCTGAATGTGAACAACCCACTTTTTACTATTTCACTGTTAAAAGCATGAGCATATTGAATCTGTGTCCAACCAAAATGAAATGAGGTGATCTGCAATATTTAAGACATTGTATTATCTGTATCTGAGAATTCATAATCCTAACTTGAAATTATTAAGTACTCACATTTATTTCACATATTACATAAGTATCTTAGTAGACTGACCAACTATAAGCTAAGGTGACAAACTGAGATAAGCAAAGTGCTTCAATTTCTCTTTTTCATCACCTTGACACACACTTTTTTAATTTAAAGGAAGTTTTACAAAAATGCTTCTTTCAATTCACATTTTCAACTGCCAGATATTCTTAGATGATAATTATTTAAAAGACAAAAAGACTGTCAAGCTTTCATTACAGTCTATGTGCAGAGTATTGTTCAAGTCTATACTACTAAGTTTATTTACTACAGGAACCTTTTTTATTTCCTTTCCTTGGTAGAGTGCGTTTAGTGACTTTCAAAACATCACAGACTGAACAAACAGTAATGTAACACCAACTGTAGTGTGAGGGAAAAAAAAGGAAGATATTAATGAAAGAGTCATTGAGCAGGGAAATGCCACTTTCCAATCCCAAACCCTAAACAGATCCTGAAGACTGAGAAGTGCACTATGGGAAAGTAATCATGTAAAGAAAAGAAGTAAAAAAAGATTCATAGCTGTAGCGTCCCTTGTGGCAGAGCAGCAGAGGTCGGGAGAATCCCTCATCCCTCATATAGCTGAATATCTATCTACTAATGCTTATCTTAATAGGCAGCAGGAAATTTCATTTCATGCTACTATTGATTATATTCATACAGTCCCTTTTGAAACACAAATACAAGCTTGCCTAGGGAAATTAACAATTCAAAGATGTTAAATATAAATGTTAAGCTACAGCAGATGTTAACTATACCTACAAGTACATACACATAGGTTTAGATTCACTACTGAGAGTCATATCTGATTTTCTTATTTTAATTTTTTAAAGAATGTTATTGTTTACCATAAAAAATTAAGAACTTGCAAGATAAACAAAAAATAGTGAAAGTCTAAAGCTAATGAAAAATATTACTACTGGTGAGAAAAATGGGAAAAGACAAGGTTTAAACATGAACTGTAATATTCAACTTATTTTAAGTTTTGGGGTTTTCTTTAAATAGATTTTACAGAAACACATCACTTCACTGGAAGCTTATAGAGGTGGGGTTGTTTTTTTTTTTTTTTACAAGCTAGTTATTATTAGCTTTCTAATTAAAGCTGAGCCTTCTTTCCTGTCAATTTTCAAGGCAATTCCTTGGCATTTATTTTACTGATGTTTAAAAATTATTTTGACTTCTATAGCAGCATTAAATTCCTCTTATTTCCTCTACAAGCAACTTTGAAGAGCATGAGGAGAATTAATAACTTATTTGGTATGTAGCTTCTAAATGAACACTTTAAACATGAGATTTTCACTTAGGTGTCTTCTACACCATCTTGTTTTTTCCTTCCTAAAGAAAAAGTGTGGTACTTATAGTAAGGAATTGGTTTACAAACTCACATTTAACTTCAAAATGATTCAATGTGATTTTTAAGTTTCCTCACATTTCTGGACAAAATTCTGAATGAGCTGTCCTGCCATTAGTGTTTGTACAGCATCAACCAACTAAAATATGCTCTTGAAACACTAGGAGTTTCTCCTGAAAATACCAATTTCTGATACATTTACTCACGTGTAAATAGTTCCTCCTTTCTTTATTGAAACTGAATGAACATGACTTTCTTTTTCCTCATATATTTTTAGCGCATTATCTTTTTATAATATAGTAGGTAAAGACTATTATTCCTATGTAGGAATTATCTGCATCATCTAGAAAGAGTTTCAAAACAGCTACCTATAAAAAGCAAATTCCAAATAGAAGAAAATCAAAAAGTGCTCATTTGGTGGTGGGGACAGAAGAACTGATGGCTGGACTTGGCCTATAAGCTGACCGTCGAGGTCTTCTGTTATTTAGGGCTTTAGTACACAAGCATCCCTAGAATCACACTATCTACATCCATGTTTTGTTTCTGCTATATACTACAATTACCAAGTGTAGCTCTATGACCTTCCTATTATTTTGAAGCAAATCTTGAGGAGTAATACGATCAGAAAAAAATCTTCCTGTAACAAAAAAAAATCACTAGCATCCTTAAAATGACCAAACAATGTCACTGAAAGCCTACTGAAAAACACATAAAGGTAGAGGGAGTTACAATAATAAAACCTTAAAATCAGTGCTAAACTACTGCCAAATGTGCATTAGTCAATATCGAACAGCTTGGCTTAAATACTGAGAAGAGGCAGAGCAAATGAACCCTGAACTAAGACTGATGCTCAGTAAAGTACAAAGTTGTCTACAGTTTGGATCCTTCTGGTGTAAGTCATCTATGCAGCAAAGCTAAATTTAATAAGGCAGAATAACTTTAAGCAAGGCTTAAGTCCAAAGAAAGACTGAAGACTTACCTCAGTTTTATTTTAACATATTTCTTTGCAATTAGAATTAAATATTTACTGCTTAACTTCATATATCTCTCATTCTGTCAGTTTTAGGCTAGTTCATTTACAGTTATACAGGGGACATCTAAATGACTCATATCTTACTCCAGACATTCAGAATAATTGAATTTGCCTCTGGTTTTTTAGATTTGCTTAATTACATGGTGTTCATCATTCCTACATTTAAAAGAGATCCTCTAACCTTACTTCTGACAAGTGACTACTAACAATGATTTATGAAAAGATAATTTGGTCAATTAAGAGTCCTTTCAAGTACACCTATATAAAAGGAAAATACATATACATAATTTAAAACTGAGCTTGAATACCTGGAAAACTTTCTAAAAATGTATTTTGGATGTATAGAAGTTTTTCAATCAACTGTCCATATCCAGTTGTTTGTTATCTCCAATCAGTCTTTTATTCATCAACAATGTCAGAGAAATACTGTATTTCCAACTTTACCAGGGAGAAATATTCATTTTGAATAAAAGCATAATTGAGGGGGGGGGGGGGGGAGCTTCCTTAGATTATGTTTGTAGTGCAAGATACCAATTATTAGCATCTAATTTGGAAACAAGTTGTTAAACAAAATTTGTTTCATTTAATTAGGTAGAGAAAGATAGGTGTTTATAGACTCATATGCAATAGTCACACTTTCAATGTTACCAGAGTCAATTTAATAACAGCATGTGAAAAATTGAATACATTTACTTAAAACAGGCAGTAGAGATGAACCAATTAATAACTACTGATAAAATCCCTTTACCTATTATTATTCTACATACATATACGATTCTAATAGAGTCATAACTAGAGGGAAGAGAGATTCATGTATGTATCTAGCCCGAAGGAAACTCTGTGGACTGGAATTCTAATATGCAGGTTTTGACTCAAATCAGAAGTTAAAAGAATTCATAATGGACAGATAAATATGTAAGAATTGACTATGAATTTAGCATCTTCACCTGCCGGAATTTATTGAGTCTCTGGGCTCAAACCCCTACCACACTTGCAACCAGAAGTGGGATTCCTTTTGTTTGTTGTTGTTACAAAACATCTCCATGCTGCCAGAATATTACACGCTGTTATTTGAAATCAAAAGGATAGGACAGGAGATTAAACAGTGTAATCTTATGACAGTTATGTGAATACTTGAAGCTATTTATCATTTTCCTGACTTAGTCACCTGGAAGGACAGTAAACCAACATTATTCCTAACTGTCATGTCTCTATTTCAGTGTTTCGTAGGTATTTTTAAGGATTTGATCTGAAAACATATAATTGATTTTAATCATATACTTCCATTATCATCTATCAGTATATTTACAGATGAATAAAATGGTTTCTGCCTCCTTTAATTTCTTCAAGTTACAGACAGAAACAAGAAGCTAAGACTTGTAGCCTATAGTACAGATTGAGGTCAAGAGTTTACAAAAATGCTTTTATCATTTAATCATAGTAATCAATCACTGAATTTAAATCTATAGATGTAGCATGAAAAGCTTCAGAGAAAAAAACAAACAGCTTGATCCAGAAGTGTTTAAAATCAATTAAATAAGGTTTTCATTTTAATTTGCTCTAATTGAAGAAGCTCCTTTAATTTAATTCCCAGACTATTTTAATTCTCTACACTCTGTGACCCATTTACACATCTTAAAAGAAAATATTTGCTTAAGTCTCATAAAAACAATGAATTAATGTTACTCTGAAAGTAACATTTCATAGTGGATGCAAAGAAAAACTGACTTCCATTCCCATCCCTAAGTAGGAAGAGTCTGTTTCCATGACTTTTCTACAAACTCTGGAAATACAGTGTTAATGTATTTCTTAAGTTTTAGCTTGGTTATGCTTTTTTTTGCCAGACTTCCTCAGCTCTCTGAACTTCCCTTTTAATAACGTGTCAGATCATCTGCCACTATCTTCAATCCTTATGCCTTACTGTGTCACTCCACTTTGAAGTCATACCTTTAAGATGCACCCAGTTGGATAAACACAGCATTTCAGAAGCAAGGAGAATAAAGATAAAAGTGTATCACTATAATTCATTGCAATGAGAAATAGGTAACTTCCTGGGCTTTGCAGGAGTAACTATTTACACACTATTTAAAACTTTTACATAATATTACATTGTGATAATTATACACCAGCCAGAGAAAGGCTCCTAAGAATCTTAAAACATTAAATAACTTCAAATAAACTTCTGAACTCCATAAATCTTCATGAAGTCCTTCTGAAATGTATGACTATACACACTAGTAGGTAGCCTATAGTACAGCTCAAAACATAATATTTGTGGGGATTAAGTAAAAGACAAGAACAGCTTTACAGTTTAGAGGTCATGGTTTTTCTATGGAAAAGGGAAAACTTTGGTTCTAGTCTGCTCACTAGAGTGCTTACAGCCTTTATTCCATGACTGAACAGAAGATGCAAACTCCTGAATGAGCAAGGCTATGGAGTAAAAAACATGTCATTCAGGGCCCCAGTACTTTAGCTTTGCCTGTGCAAGTTCTGGGCAGTAACAGCATCACCTCCTTCTCTGCCATATCTGAATAGAAACAGCTGCTGTGCTAGTTATTTTAAGGCTCAGAGGTACAGAGACAGAGCTCAGCTGCTCACTGCCTTCTCTCTGAATCACATCACGTAGGCTGAATACAAGCACATAACTCTTCAAACTGGGTCATTTTTAAGTATGTGTCAGCATCTGAAGAACTCTAACACAAAAATGTCAGTGGGTGACTCATGTTTAGACAACCACTAGAGGATCTGAATTCACTTCTTTGACTGAATTCTGTCTATATACTGTTCTAAGCACCAAAGTGAGCTCCTCAGTTATTTTCCGTATTGAATATTAATTCAGGCTATGAACCTGCACTCAAGCTCATCCAAAACACCATACAGAAGAGAAAAATTAATACACCTGTAAGAAAGACTTATTTTGCCTTGTAAAGCAGTAGTGCAAGTATTTGTCATAGATCCCAGTAAAAAAGATGTTGAGACTCCATAAGGTATTGATTAATACAAGCAATAACATGAGGGTGAAAAAAGGGGATAGTGCAGATCATCTTACATGTCTTCAGATGTTGGAAGACCCAAGTCATGCAACATCAGACAGACCCCTAGTCAGGGTACAGCATGCTGTGCATACCCTGTCTGTAGCGAGGTTCGTTGGCGTTATGGTGTCTAAAACTCTTTTTTGTAGAAGTAAACAAGTCTATTCATTATTTCTACTGTCAAGGAAAAGGATGTTCAGATGAAAACGTGCTGCTTTACTTCAAGGTAAAGACAAGGACATGACAGTAGTATCATCACTGGGTGCCAAGTGAGAGCTGCCTACAGGCTTCTCCGCTACGGTTAGCTGGCCGAGTTTATCCTGCAGCCAAGTGGTATGTGCAGAACAGCACAGGCGTGAATCTACTCAGGTCAACTGTTATGTGGATCACTAACTTTTCAATGTACAATAGCTTCCCTGTAAGCATCGCTACATACCCTCTCCCACCTAACACCAGATGGTACAAATACAGAGTATTGGAAAAGCAAGTAATGAAGGGGAAAAGAAAAAAAAGACAGGAAAAAAAAAAAAAGGGCTGGTGGTGGAGAAAACCTACACTGATGAAGCTTATTTTCAGTTAAATTTGGACAATATAAAATTACTGGTAAGCTATTAGAGGTGTCTAAAATTCTGAGTTCTCAAAGGGGCAAAACACTATTGCATTTTTCAGAGTCAGCGTTCACTCTATGTGACAGCACAGCACAGGTTCCCCAACTCTCAGCAGCCTGGTGCTACTAGCCAACACTGAAAACTAAAGTCAGGATTTTACAGAGGGTGATTTGGGAAAGGAAAGAGAGAGAGAATCAGCTGCTGTGATCTGTGAGGAGACCTAAAATGGTAATTAATACTTCACTCCCTGGTGCAATTCCCTGACGAGAGTCACAGTGTGAGCCTACACTATTATGCATGTATATACCAGCTAAGTGCATTCCTTTTCACGAGGGAAACATTTAGCAGAGATTGAAAGTCTTGTTCGCTTGATAAAATGAATGAGATGCACTAAAACCAGTAAACTGTATGACTGATGACTGAATGTACATTTGATAGTCTATTTCAAGGTTTATATATACACTACCTTCCAGATGTGTTCTTTAGTATAGCAAGAGCATCCGGGTAGCCATCCATATTGTAATCTCCAATATGTAGTGTAATTGGAAATGAAATTTCTGTTGAAGATTTGTCATTCTGATATGGTACAAAGCCCCAAAGTGTGTCTTTATTCCTGAAGTCTTGCAAGACTGGAATCCACTGTAAATAAAACAAAACAAAAAAAGGAACAGCTAGGTAAGAAAGTCCATTTTATTTGTTTAAACAACCTAATTCTATTTAGAACAGCTGACATTTCTTCACTGCATAAGGATTGTTAACCATTTATAAATTTCCAAAGAGGAAATAAGGATTACTTTAAGTCCATCACCAAACAAAAAGATTAATTTTAAGTCTTTTCTATGCCCTAAATTAATCCAGAAGAATAATAACAGCAAAAAATACATTAAGGTTGTAAGGATAAAGGATGTCTGTTTTGGAATGTATCCAGTGCATGGAGATATTCAGCAACAACATCACTGAAATTCAGGCTTGCCTGAAGTCTGTACTAATCCTTAAATGCAGGTAAGCCCAAATCATCAGGGCCTTGAGATCCTGACTCTGCTTGTTTTTCGTGGAATTGCAAGCAATAGGCAGGATCAGTTCATCCTGCTCTGAAGTGTATTGGTAGTATCGCCCACTTTGGTGCTGTCCACAAAATTAACAAGGCTTCATCCCTCCTCCAGCTGTAATGCTGCTGCCTATTGCATCTCTCCTAAAAATAAGATGGGTCCTGGTGAATAGTAAGCTAAAGCTGGGTGTGGCAGCTGTGACAGCAAACCAGCACACTGCACAGTGACTGCTGCCTATGCTCCTGCTGACTGAGGCGAGTGATTATTTCTCTTTATTCAGCACTTGTTAGTTTGCATCTGGATTCAGTTTTGTGCCCCAAGGTTCAAGAAAGATTTGAGAATATTGAGTGTGTTTAGAGAAGGGTCATGAAGATGGACAGACATTGAATATTTATTCAAAGGACAGGCTGAAGGCACAGGGCTTGTTCAGCCTGGAGAACAGATGGCTTGGGGGGCACCTAATAGCAGCCTTCCAATACATTCAAGGAAGTAACAGATGAAGCCAGGCTCTCTACCAAGACACACTGCAGAAAAACTAAAGACAATGGACACAAGGGAGGTTCCAATTAGACATAAACAAATTAAACTAGCAAAACGGCCCTGAGAAGTTGCAGAATCTTTGTCATTGGGGGTTTTAAAAGTTTGACTGGACAAAGCTCTAAACAACATGGTCTGAATTCAGGGTTGCCCTTGCTTAAAACAGAAGGCTAGATCTCCTACAGTACATTTCAGCTTGAATGATTCTATTATTCATGGATATTTAGAAGTTCAAGAGCTTCAATTCCCCTCTTATCTCCCCAGCAGCACCAGATACTGAACTGTGTGATAAGAAATTAAGATTACAGTATCAAATGGAAAGTACAAAAGAAATGCAAAGTATAATGTCTCCAGGACAAGAAATAGAATATATCTGCATTTTCTTTCCACAAAGTGCTGCGAAGGTGCTAAATAGGAATTAATCTTAATTAAAATCAAAGTAATTTCACAAGTTGGTATGAAGCTGAAGTACCAGGGTTAACATTTCAATGATACAGAAAAATTCAGTGCCACTTTTAAAGCCAGAAGTAATTTTATATGTCAACTAACAGACAATGCCTTCAAGAGGACTGAAAGGTGACATCTTAAAGGATCACTATCACCCACATCAAAAGCACTTAACAGCATTTTAAAATGTCTCTCATACAAGCTTTAATTTAGCTATTTCAGGAACCAGAATGAGATCACTGACAGCATCATTTCCTGCTATGCAGAGACTCCGTCACTAACACAAACCAGTAATCAACAATGCTCCTGCCATGTGGCAATAGTGTGTGACATGAGGGCCGGTCACTCGAGACTACATAAAACCACATGCATATTAGAGAAGCCCCCAAAATTAAAAAAATATGCACTAAGGGCAATTTTGTTTGGACATCACAGATGGCTTAAAAGACTGGAATAATTCTGCCAGACACTGCATATACTTGGTGTACGTCTGCTTGTGTAAGTGATAACATTTGAACTGCGATGATGATCTATCGAGGAATGGCTCAAGGAGCAGGGTGGACATGAATACGTGGCTGCAAGCGTGAACAAGCCAGCAGATGGGCAATGAACCGTCCTTGAGCAAGTGATAAAAGGAAGACAAAGCAATAAAACAATCCATGAACAGGCCTCTTTCCCAGGGCTGACCGAAAACAGGAGACTTGGGAGGTGCAGAAAGTGGGAGGCTGTGCCTGCAGGGAGAAGCAGGCAGAACCGCTTCCCTGCACGGTGGGGGGGGGGGGGGGGGGGGGGGGGAGTGGGCGGGGGTGGTTAAGCGTGCTTGCTATATGTAGACCAATCATAATATGTATTAGAGCGTGTGAACTGTATGTAGCCAATCAGTATTAAGCAAGAAACATATAAGTGAAGCATAGACAGTAATAAAGTTGAACACGATTGTAACTCCTATTGAGTCCTGATCGTTGTTCCCAGGCCTTTTCCCAACAATGATCTACGACATTCTTGATGAAAAAGTCAGTGTTGAAATTAAACATACAACTAAACATACTTTGAACCTTGCCCCCCACCCCAAAAAAACCCATATGCATGCACATTTAATTACTGTTAGCTGCTTGGCTTTGAAAAATCTAAGAAACAGAAAATAAGAAGAGGACTCAACCTGATGGAAATTTTTCAGAGGCCCAGATTTCTGAGCACTTATGTGTTATGCAGAAGGCAGATGAAACAGTATTAGTGCAAAATACTGTAATTTTGAAAAACACTGATTTAAATCAGAACCATGAAATATAATGTAGCTTTTACTTTACACGGTATCATTCACACAGCCATTGCAATGAAATCCAATTACATCCATCATATATTTTCTAAATGTTCCAATTCACGGTAACAGTATTTTAAAGAAAAAAAATTAAAAATGAATTTTTAGGCACAAAACCAAATTTGTATTCTGGTTTTGCTCTGCTCAGAGTGATTCATAGAAAGCAATTTTACAATTATAATGTCAACAATGAAATGCTGAGATATAAAACAACAGGTGAACAAACCAGGAACACCACCTATTGCTACCAAGCATCATCACTGCACACGCTACAGAACAAGATTCATCCATCCCACTGAACCACTCGAGGGAATTTTTCCAACAGCAGCTGCACAACATTTCAAAAACATCAGTCTTGTTTGATGTGTAACTAGAGCACACTCTAGCACCATATGTAACTTACTCTGACAGGTTAAATTCAGAGTAAGCCACACTTCTGGTGAAACTGCTTCTGTGTATTTCCATTAAAAAAGGCAGTGTTGTGTAATGTAAAGCAAGATTAATTGTTCATGTGCCTCAGGACACATATTTCAGTACAGAAGGCAAAAATGAAAATATGTTTGTCAGTAATGTATATCTCCTTTTGTATCTGATAATTCAGACAATTACTTCAAGTTTCATGTTTGCTGTTAACTATATTAATAGGAAAAAGACTAAAACTGTTTTTATTTTCCCCTTTAAGATAGAAATAGGTGGGTATAATGAGGACACACAAAACTATTTTTTGCGGTTTTCTGGTCAGATTTAGAGGCCTCATTTCTTTCAGAGTCCACATTCCTCCATCCGTTAGAATTATGGAATTGTCAGGGTTGGAAGGGACCTTACAGATCATCTAGTTCCAACTCCCTTGCCATGGCAGGGACACCTCCCACTAGAGCAGGTTGCTAAGGAAAGTGCTTAGGGAAAGCACTTCTCTTGCTCTAAAGCCTGTTAGCAGGTCTTTGAGCCAAAAGCATGGGATTAACACATTCCAATTTTAAAACTATGGCCAGAAACCTGTGAAGCACAAAACCCCCACCCAGCCAGGTGCTCACTTACAGACCACCTAACACAGGCAGGGAGCTATCTGACAGCATTTGGTAACTGGTAGCCCACTATTGGCCAATATGGTTTTTGGAAATGCCAGGGTTTCTCCTCCTTTCCATGACAAACACTATCCCATCCATATAGAAAGTGGCCTGAAAGGACCAGCCACAACAAGAGAAATCCTTCTCCCTGTGGGCTTCCCCTCTACTGTACACTTGTATTGGAGTTCAGCTGCACATAAAAAATAAATCCCGCGGTATCAGGATGCATTAGGATTTCAGTGAGTATGAAGGTCACCTGTATCCTGCAATGCAGCTGAGTGGCCACTACTGCATGCAAATAAAGTGAAGTAAATTCCCTATACATTACACCATTAACTTACGGTGTCAAAATACGACAATCTTCAACACTGATTTAGCAACACAGAAAAAAGTAACCAAAGCAGTAAAATTCATATTTTCAATGCTGGAAGGTGTCTCACAGCCCCATAGTTGCTTTGAGAAAGACAAGCAACTTAGAAATGTGTTAAAGGACTTTGTAAACTGAGATTTATGAAAATTACAGCAGCTGCAATCCCCCTCTCTACACTGGTACAGGGGAACAAGGAAAAACTTCTGACGCTGACCAACTGTAGCTGATAATCGATGCTGTCACACAGCTCTCTAGCCTAGAGAGACTACAAAGACCTGTGGTTTGCTGTAGGCTGCACTGCTGTGTTCTACTTCAGAGCTGTTAGATTTGTAAGAATAAAGCTATAATCTTTCTATTGTACAGGGAAAGGTTGTAAGCCTCATCAAGCCAACAATGAAACTCTCAGATGAAGGGACTAAAATAATATCATTTGCCTCAGGAAACAAATGAA
Source organism: Todiramphus chloris collaris (assembly GCA_025345505.1). Classification (NCBI taxonomy): domain Eukaryota; kingdom Metazoa; phylum Chordata; class Aves; order Coraciiformes; family Alcedinidae; genus Todiramphus; species Todiramphus chloris. Next base: position 3,029,513 of record JANVCC010000037.1, read on the forward strand.
AAATCACACTGAATACTTGCAAAATTAAGAGAAAGATCAGTCATCTCTAAGAATATTGTAACATCTAGGGTTTCTACAATAAACAGTACAGGGGACTTGAAAACATTTTTCAGGGAGAGCTCCGGCTAATTTTCAGAATCTAGATGAGAGATCTAAATCAGCTAGAAGATTAGTCTGTAACTATTGCAGGTGAATTTAAAGAAATCTGAGGTGTCCTAACACCTGTCACAAACTGAAACACCGTATGGGATTCTACTTCAGTTCTGGCAGCAATTCTTCTGTTGCTATGGAAACATTCTCATTCTTTTAAAATTTTAGTAGGTCTGTATCTCCTTAAGTCACTCATGTATTTTGTTGGCTTACACTTTTACCATATCATCCAAAATAAGAAATTTTATCTGAGATTTCTAATACTTTCAAAGGTAAAATTATTGAACAACTTAAAACCTATGATGAAAGGTTTTAATCCTTGAAATAACTCCCCTAGATCTGCCTGGCTTTCCAGTAGCCATCCAGCTGTGCCAAAGATATCATAAGAACCATATTGTAGACTGGCAAACATCAAATAAGATCTTACCAGAACAACTGCAAAGCCTGACATGCCATTGCATGCCTCTTCAAAGCGTAAGTTTTAGAACCCCAAATTCTACAGATGTGTACTTCTGATTGTTAAGCATTTAATCCCAATGCAGCAAACACTACTATGGAACTGTGTTAACTGTTTTTGATTTGGTTTCAGCAAATGTCACAACAAAGTACCAAGAAGGACAGAACCAGGTCCAGTTGCGGTAGGCAAAACGTATCTTTTAAGATGGTAATCTAATGTGATTTTTCCCATCTGGGAACAGTAAGTTGCTTTAAAACAAATGAACACCCCACCCTGAATATCAGACTTCTTTGCTACATTCTTAACTAAAAAAAAAACCAAAACAACAAACCAACCTCAATAAAACCCTACAACACAAACTGAACAGGAATAATGAATATATAGCATCTTCTGTTTTTTCAGTGATAGACTTTCAAACGCTCAGTTTCCCATAGATCCCCTACAGTTCCCTACCTGTTCCACAAGGCATACCACCCCCTTGGTGAAACACTGCCAGGACTCATTATTGTTTCCCTCAAATAAACAAAGGAACCGATCCCAGTCTGCTGCTGCAGAAGTTTCCATTTATCATTTCTCATGATGTTTAACTTATTTAGTCATAGCTGGGTCATCTGATCTCAAAATGACCAAATTCAATAAAATTAAAACATTTCACTTCCAAAACCATGTTTGAATAGATTTCTACCTGAATGAAACATGCAACACATGGGGAAAAACTGCAGATATATGAATGAAGATACTGATATTTTCCACTGCTTCAGAACAGGAAAGATAAAATGTTATAGAAGGAAAAGCTCCACCACCTTTAGATGAGTCAGAGTGCAAGAAAAGAGTATTATAGATATAATTCTCTTAAAAAGTTATGCCAGAACAAGTCATTACGGCATGCCATTTGATACTGTCATTTTTAATTAAAAAGTCATTCTAAAAAAATAGAATCATAGAATCATCAGGGTTGGAAAAGACCTTTATCATCGAGTCCAACCATTAACCCTACTCTACCAAGTCTACCACTAAGCCATATCCCCAAGCACCACATCTAGATGGCTTTTAAACACATCTGGGGATGGTGACTCACCCACCCCCCTGGGCAGCCTGTTCCAATGTCTGACAACCCTTTTGGAGAAAAAAAGCACCTCAGCCTTTTCCTTATCCCCTGTCACTATGTTTCCCCCTGAATCCAATAAAGGATGGAGATTCTCCCTAGTGCTTTTTTTGTTGTCTATGTATTCATAGAAACACTTATTGTCTTTAACAGCAGTAGCCAGGTTGAGTTCTAGTCAGGCTTTGGCTCTCCTAATTTTCTCCCTGCACAGCCTCTCTATATCTTTGTACTCCTTCTGAGAGGTCTGCCCCTTCTTCCTTTTGCTCCTGAGTTCCAGACAAAGCTCTCTGCTCAGCCAGGCCAGGTCTTCTTCCCTGATGAAAAGATGAGCATCTTTTGGCACACTGGGACAACTGCTCCTGCGCCTTTAAGACTAAGTATCAAAAGTAGTATGTTATAATTTTGATGTATTTCTAATTAAATAGGTCACCTGTATTAAAAAAAATGAAATAATGAAGAAACAGAAAGACTGTCTACATGCAATATTACTTCAGAGCAGATTACAATAGAAGACTCCAGGAAAATTCAGATAGTATGCAAATTGTCCCACACCTTCCTCTGCCACTACTACATCACTTCCTTCTAGAACCATACCATGAACAGAGAATACAGCACACTGCCTGGTCTTCCACTACTCTAAAGTAATAGCTTTGATCTCTCAGGGGTACACGCCTTAAGTGTCTGGTTGATTTTCCACACTGAAATTACTTTAATTGAGAATATTTGTCTTAAATTTACTTGAGCAGAAAAACTCAAATGGCTTTTACTTCTTATATTACCATGAGTAAGGAACTAAATTTAGAGCGAAGGAGCAGCTGTCTTTTGACACAAGAGCACCCCAACTACTCAACAGTGAAATATAAGCAGCCTGATACAGCAGTATAACCAGTGTAACATGCTTAGCAAAAGTCTGTGCTCTCCCCTTTAACCAGAAAGAGATGGAAGTATCATGAACTGAGCATCCACTTGCTTTATAAAAAGGCTATGACCTGTAAATCAAACTCTGCTGTTACACTGTGTTTCCAGCAACACTATAATCCATTGTCTCTATTCTGCATTCACAGGGAATTGATGTAATAAAAACCAGAATGACAATCTGCAAACAATCAAACACAGCATGCACAGGTAAACTTGCATCTCTTAGAACAGAGATGCTGAGATTAGAAGTCTGAAAGAGATGTATTACCAAATTTAGAGTTACTTACTCTTTCTTACACAGATGGTACATTCCCTCCTAGTTATATTTCTCAACTGGTAACTGCAAACTTTCCTTTCCAATACAGAATTATTTTCTCACTAGTAGTAAAGTATGCTAGAGCCTGTGTTGTAGAAATTCTCATTTTTTAAATGAGAACATCTGCACTATAAACTTGGCCTGCAGGCTGTAACAAGAAACATCAAAATACATGACGTTCCTTCAGCAAACAGTATGTTCACCTATAAATTCTGAAATATAGATCAGAGAGGATACTACTTACACATAAGAATTTTACTTTTCTCAGTAAAGGAATAATCAGTAATTCATAACCTCATTATGTATGACATAGAGTATGAATTTCTGCAAGTACACTACACTGGGTTTTGCTGTCAGCTATAATCAAGGACTCTACAAGTCACCTTGGCCTTTAGGTTCATATTAATAAATAGGAATTTAGTAAAAACATTTATTAAGGCATCAAACAAGTGTTAGGTTAATTTACTGTAAGCTGTAACTTTATTATAAAACAGGGCACTGTAAGTACGTAAAACAGATTAGCACACACTGTAAAATAAATTAATATACAGTAATCTATTACAAGAATTATGACCCTGTCTTGCAAAACAAGTAGTGTTGTGAACAAATGACACTGAAATAGAAACCCAGTCCTGTCCTGAACATATATAACCTAAACAAGTCTTCATATACCATTTGGAAATATACTTAGTAACAAAGACACAGCAGAAATAACTGGTAGGAGGTGTAGACTGGTTCAACTTGATTTATGTGTGTGTATATATGTATTATACATATATATTTTTTTCTTTACAATAAGATAACTCTCTAGCTTAAACTGAGGAAACTTATTTGAATTAATTAGATCTGTTTCCAGCTCAGCACAAACCTTGTTTTTCATCTAGTGCTAAGGCAGCTATGGTGCTTAGAATGAAGTGTTTTGCTGTCAAGAAAGTGACTCATCAAAAATACCCATAACTTTCTTGAGCAGAACTATCTACTGTATTGAATTCTAGCTATGTAACCTCTTCCACCAATCCTGTATTTTTTTAGATGGCTAATAAGTAAATCAACCGAAGTCTCTTACATGCAATAATTACAGGTGAGCAAGTTTCATTTTTCTTTTTTGAAAAATAGTTTTCCTAGCTCATATAATTTCATGAAGCACAGTATTTTTTTTTGTCTTTGCAATTCCAAACTCACAATACCTGATCCAATCCTAGCTTAGTTAAGTAGATGGCACTTTTTTGACATGTTTTATCTTCACAGACTGGTAATAAATGTTCACTTTGTCCATCCCCATCTGTAAAAGAGAAAAAAAGACTGTCAGCTTTCTATTTGCAAAATTGGAAATCCTGTTTGCAAGAGATAATAAACTCTGAGTAATTTATTGGGTTTTTTAAATGTGAAAAATTACATGAGATAAAACAGGCCTATACAAACTCCTTAACCTAATAATCTCATTTGGGTCTTTTGCTTGAAGATGGTCTTTGTTGATGTATTTTCATCTTGACCCATAATACAGAGAAAGTTTTAAATTTTATTTCTGATTATAATGTGATATATTTAAATGAATAAATGCTCAATCTCTCTTATGTTTAGTCAGGAAGAAAATTACCTTTAATAGAAATCCACCGTCAAGAGTCTACTATACAAACTTGCTTCATTTTCTGAACTAGTTTCAAACACTTGTGCTGTCAGCAACACTTTAAGAATTAGACTCATGAGTCCACATGAAATATGTTAATCTATAAGATATGACAAAAACCTGAACACTGGGAATTGACTATCACAATACATTCCAGGCTTCAAAAAAATCAGATTTGACTAATTCTGTAACAGATTTTCAAAAATGTTCTTCAAGTGGCTTTAATTCACATATTTCCAAAACCATTAATAAGAAGAATAATGACCTTTTAATGTATAAGCATGCAATGTATATTTGCATCTAGAATTTGACACAGAGAGCGTACGATGAGGGTGTGTGTGTAGAAATCAATTTCCTGCTCATTATTTACTCTAGGAGAAATCCCTACATTCCCATTTCGACCTTGCAGCCCTGCCTAGCATATTTAGAAATCCACTGCCCTCCTAAGAGACAGTCCACCACGAGTTACCTTGTATGGTCTGAGAAAAAAGAACAGAGAAGTAGTTGAACAGAAGCAGCCAAAAAGCAGCAGCTTGAATTGCTGCAGTAATGACTACTGCTGCACATCCTGATGATAACCAAACTTGACTTGCTAGAGAGATGGTGTGTCCCAGCTCAGGAAAATTTCAGGGAATTTGCTTTCCCAGGCTATGAAATCAAAGCTCAAACTGTGATAACAAAAATTCATCTTTTCAAATTGCCCCACAGCCCATAGGGTTTTGAGAAGCTTGGTATTAATATTTTAAGTGGATTTTGTAAAGTTGCTTGATGAAATCTCCTTACTTAATATGCAAAAACTAGATCATCTGCCAACGTCACTGAATCCCTTATTCATTTCCCAATGTACAAATGACCACAGTCTAAATGTTCTGTCATACTCTACCCATACTATAAGAAATGCTTTATCAGCCTGCCAAATTATATTTCTATGAAGCTGAACCTCCTTTTTGTGTGTGTACATATAAAATCTATTTATATCTGTGCACAGTCAAGTTTCCTATGTCATTTCTTTATTACATAAGGAAGTCAGGAGATGTAAAGTAGGGTTATAAGGGGGAGGAGGAGTGATGAAAATATCAGACTTCTCCAAATATCTCCAAGTGATAAAGCCAAGCAGTCACCTTTATTGGCTTCCTACATTCCATCTGCCTCATGAATTATTTTACCTCACCACTAAACCACTCCCCAGATCATCACAGCAGCTGTTATCAAGGGCAGACAACTTAGGATGCTGAGTGGCCTAGGTGATAGAAATGCAGTAAGTTTGTATCCAAAGATAGGAAAGGAAATCACCACTGAAAGGAGAAAGTAAAAAGGGCACTTACTGAATTTGACCAGTCTGAAATCAGCACTAACTTTTGAAGCTCTTTGTTTTCCTTATGCATTGTTCAAGAACAACGATGCAAACAAGTTACTTTAATTTTTGCTTACATGAACTAGAATAAAAATACTGTTTATACACTGCAGGCTTTCTCTAAACTTAAGAAGTGAAAAGTGGTTTAATTTGCAAATTTTAAACTACAGAAATACAGTAGGCTTTGCCAGAACAGAATTAAGTTGCAGAAATGTGTTCTGTGAATGTAAAATTTAAATTAATCCCTAATCTTTTAATCACCTTTCCATAGAAATTTGATTCTGAAGTAATTTTAGAAGATTTCAATAACGCATGATGACAAAACCCCCTTAAACACTGTTTCCCAACTCTTTGTTATAAAGGGACAAGGACAGGGATATTCTCATTTTAAATTATACTGTGGAGCAGAGGAGAATATAAAATGTTTGATTCCACTTAAATTGCAAACATTCAACTTGTTATACTGATAACTCAGTTTGATAGTCTTGGATAATTAATGTTCAGTAATACTGCAGCATAGTGACAAAAACAACCTATGTAGCTTTGAAGAATAATGAAACTATAGGGCAGTAAGAAGGCCGGAACTTTCATATAATTAGATACCAAGCCACCACCTTACAGATGCAAGCATTCAAGAAAAGTTACAAGTTTAAGAGTAAGATTTTATTTTAAAAATACAGCACGAGGAATGACCAGAAGGTCAATATGCATCAAACAATATACCTTTGCTTCTGCACCTACAAATAATACGACAGATATTCTGTATTAGAAGGACACAGTTTCCCCAGTTCCTCTGACGAGAGCCTACAGGTCCATTTATATAACTTTTATTATAGGCTTACGGTTTCAGTTGCAATTTCAATTCTGTGGAACATACATTTAAGAATACAATAGTTAAAAAATAAATTTGTAAGATACAAGAAAAATATGTTGGAAATTTATAGCACAGTTTTAAGAAAAAAAAAATTTAAAATAAGTTTTCTCAAGAAAAATCCTGAACATAAAGAGTCTGAGGGGACATGAAATTGGACTGGTTTGTTGTGCTTTTTGTTGTTTTGCTTTTTTTCTTGGTTAGTTGTGGGGTTTTGTTTTTTATTTATTTTTTTCACTCAATGCTCAGATGAATTTAAAGACAACCAAAATAAGAGATATAAACATATTACTGCAAAAAGTACATATAATTACATTTGTCTTAAGCATAGACGAATGTAAACAAATTTTAAGCTAAGTTCATGTAGTGCTCTAAATGTCCAATCCCTTCAATTACTATTTTAAATTAACATTGTAATAAACCCCATTTTATATGACTCTACAAAACTCTGGCTTTCCAAGATGACACTTTTGTTTTGAGGTAGCATAGGTTGTGTGGTTCAGCTAAAGGGGAGCACATGGCAAGGTGACTGAGGATGCTGATATGTCTAAAAGCACTTCCATTTCCTTCCCTCCTCAGAAGTGCATGCCTCATATCAGATGGTTTAGCTCATGAATGGCTCTCTATGGAATCTGGTAAAAATTAGAACCAACACTTTGGAGAAAGTAGAAATATAAGAGCAGGGAAATGAAAGGATAAGCTTGGACCACATAAATATGGATTTTTAAGTGTTTAACATGTGGCTTTCACAGCTGAGACACAGAAAAACTTCCAACTTCAAAAGCAGGCACTAGAAAGCAGAATCTAAATAAAAACACCGCCTTTAAAACTTCTTCATGTGCCCACTGTTGCTGACTAACACAATGGCCAAAAACAACACAGCAAAAGAAAGCTGGAACAATTAAAGCATCTAACCTTCCAACAAAGACTTGTAACATTTACTATATAAATGATCATATGCACCGTATAAATTTGCCTCACTGAAGAACTTTGTTAGCATTTTTCATCCAAAACAATGGGTTAGGTACACATTCACACTGTAGAACGGGCAAAACAAATTTTAAACTTATAAGTCATCAAGTGAAGCACCAACAATGAGAATATAGCTGAAAATAGGACAAAAATGAAACAAGATTATTTTCTGAGTTGTAGCACAGTAGTTTAAGAAAAACCAAAATTAGTTAAATACTGTATTACAGAAAAGTAGCAATCAAAAGGAGGAAAGCCCAGCATTCTTCTCTCATACTATTAGCTTTTACTTCTTCTCTAGGTTTTTATTTCTAATGTACATCTTTTGATGTCAAACCTATCTTTTACTGCTGAGGTTAATTGATCAAAAGTAATTTTCTAAAGAAAAATCATAGATTGTCAAAAATGGTAACACATTATACAAACCAGCAGTAGCAGTTACTGGTTTTGACAAAAATTAAAAAGAATAAGGATAAACCCCACCTAGAGTATTGTCTAAAACTGTAGAATAATTTATTTATGAAAATCTTGCAGCAATCTTTGTTCAAAAAGCCCAAAAGGAAAAAAATGCTTCCCCAGTAAAACAGCCCTAAGCACAAAGCTAAAGCAGAACCTGTTTCACTATTCATTGCCATTTTAAACTGTCCTATGTAATAACTAGAAAAAGGTTTCCAGTATTTCAGAAGCTTTTTCGCTATGGCATTATGTGAAACCAACAAACTGATACAGCAGTTTTTCCAGTAAATAATTTATTTTCAATCCTTATGTGAGTCCCACCTCAGCGATACCCACTGGAATAAAAAGCTTTGGCACAGTTCTACTTATCTTGAAGACCACACAGTTGCTCACAGAAGAGCTCAATCTCACTAATAACAAACTTACCTCGGACCTACAATCCTAACTCTTCTCATCTTCATGCTTGCTTTCAATCTCAATTTAAATAGGCATCCTTCAATTTTAAACTTTAATCTTGAATTTAAATTCCTTCACAAAGGAGAAGGAAGACAAATTAAAAAGGAGTATGATTAGCACATTTGCTCTATCAGAATTAGGTATTCATTAAGTGACAAAACTTGCATTGGTGACAATGGCTGAATCAGACCAGCTGAAATAAGCTGCACTACTTCCAAAGAAATACTTTGCATAATATATCTCTAATAATGTACTTCAGCCTAGGGCTACCCAGGAAACCTATTTCTGAGTATCCTCTGTAGTCTTCACTTAGCTCCTAGGGTCTAGTGTTCTATCTTTCCACTACTGTACAGATTTAAAACACTCTCAGTCTAAATTGCTGGAAAGCTCAAGGTTACGCTTACTTGCAATTCCAACATAATTTGTAGCACTAGATGTGGCTAAACACTCTAGGCTCCAAATGTCCTTTGATAGCACTGCTCAACGCAATGCATGTCTGACATACAAATAAAAACTCAACTGTCAGCTAGCATGTTCTCAATATACAGTTCTAGCTTGACTGAGATACTAAAGAACTACATGGTTAGTAAAGTTCACGTTCTGTAGGCAGTGGAAAAGGCTAGAAAAAGAACAGTCCCACATACCCATCAGCTGTACTTATGTCAAAATGCATAGGGATAAAATTAGCTGTCTTATGCCATCTAGGAATCATGTGAGAATCATTACCTAAAACTGCCTGTTCATTGTATTTCAAAGAAGAGCCACAGATACAAAGTCTTCTTTCCAACATTTTGCTCTTATCTGTAAAAGTGCTGGCAATCTAATCCAGAACAAGAGTAACCCAAACGACACAGATTGTGCAGCTCACTGGGAGCACAACTCATGCACACAGATTGTATGAGAAAAATTAACTTGCAGCTGAAGCTTTAACATTGATGGTGAATATCCATATTTGCAAAAACATAGCTCCAATCTTTTCAATCTATTCTAAAAGTAAATTTGAGTGGGAGAAAGCAGAAAAAAAACTTGTAAATCAGATTAAGAACAACAAGGTTAATGAAAAGTGCTGTATGTTCAAAATGCAATGCTAATGTATCATAGCATAAGCACACTTTTTGAAACAAAGTCACAAATAGCCAATGGTGTCTCAGTGGTTACTCCGAGAGATTCAGTGACCCTGGGGCCCTAGCATTGCACCGAACTGCACATCTACATGTAGATACTGTGCTGTCTGCTAACTTGTAATGGTGACACTAAAGCTTGTGAAGTTTCAGCTCTGACAGTTAAGAAACTGCTGCAGCAGGTCTATCAGGTTTTAGCCCTTTCAGTTTGAACCAACTGGATTATTATCTCCACCTTGTCATAGACCTTTTGTGATGGGGAAAAAACCCGCAACTGTCAATTCTGTCTGGTAACTTACTTATCACCTACATCCTTCCATAATTAAAGAGAAATAAATATAAATTATCTAGGCTGAATAGGCAAATAGGCAGCAGACCCTGCAATAGAAAAAACACAGAATGTGACCCTCCACTACCAAATTAGTTTTGTTTTTTTTTTAAAAGAAAAGACTGCTAGTGAATTTATGAAGTTCTTTCACACTTTAAGAAAAAAAGTTACATTGTGAACTTCCCAAACCAAGATGTATCAGAGATATGCTTTCAACACAAACATGCATATAATTTACTTAGCATAAATAAACATAGGCAAAAAATACTCAATCCAGACCTTTAAATTCCTTTAAAAACATAGAAAAAGGTGTCAGAAAAGTGGTATTTTGCAACCAAGTTCAAGGATTATTAGGATTCATTGCACATGCTTGTGCAACATACTTTCCAACATGGACTCTGAAATAAAAATGGTACCTGGGGAAGTGACAGGTACTGTGATCACTCAATTCAAATCTGTTCTGTAATACAGCAAGATAAAGTTGCAGTTCTAAAGAGCAAAACAGCTTTTGCTGAGTGTATAATCCAAATATTTTACTTTAAACAGCTATGTAATTCTGCTGCAGTGCAATCATACTTCTGCTCTGTTAGAAACAAATTTTTAAAATTTTTTTTTTTAAGACTATAGACTTATTATGGTTGTGTTAAATAAAAATAAATTGTATTCTGGGGAATAGAAATAAGTTAACTGTGCAGGCTAAGCTAGTGAGAACAGTCTAGCTTTCATAATTCTGCACCTGATGCTACCTAAAAGCAAGACATTTCCCATTCCAAAAGGTTCTCATGCCTTGAAAAACTACTGTTCTCCCTTGAGAATACACATTCTATACTGGACCTCCTGTTTGTGCAGTTTTTGCAGCTGCCTTCAAAAAGGTGAGGAAAAAAAAAAAGTTCTCAACAACATAGTACAATAAAAGCCACAAAGTTTTTCTCTGCTGTTGATTTAAGCTCCTAATAAGTGTAAGGTATCTCTTGTTCAATGTAATATATCCTTAATGAAGGTTTAATATGCTTTTTATTTCACCACACATATAGCTTGCTTACATCTCTCCCTCACAGCTTTGTACAGTTATTGTTCTTTCTCATGAGCCTTTCATTTAAAGTTCCAGAGTAGTAGGAAAATAAGGAGGGAAAAGCCCTGTTACAGTAGTACCTTCTGGGGCAGGCAAGAAGACTACAACCAGTACAACTGAATTTGATATTCTAACAAGATGAAGATTTGTTTGAAAGCTGATTATCTTAAATTTATCTTCTCAACTAATAAAATTATTAGAATTCTTTTGTCACTCTCTGCCTTCAAGTGTTCAACGAGATGGTCATGACAGAGATAATTATAATAAATTACTAAGATAATTGCACATGACTAAAAGAATCAGTGTCAGCTGCTTTTAGAAAAGGTGAATCACAACTTCAAAAAACACATCTAAAGTGCTTTTACAGGTGATCCAAAATTCCATGGACATTAGAAAAATCCTTACAACACTCTCCTTCACAGAAAATCAATTCTAACTTTAAGTCTGCCTGCATCCTCCCAAAGAATCCATATTCACACCTCCACTCCAAGAAAAGTGTTTAAACACAGCATGCCAGCAAACTGCACAGAGACTGCTAGGGCTGCATCTGATCAGCACTGTGGTCTGCTATCTTCAGTGGAAAGACTGTAGCAAATGTACTAACTATAATACAAGCAGGAAAAAGAAATTTAGATTAAACATGAAATGAGACTCCCCCTGCACACTAAACAAGAAGTAGCACTGAAATTCCTGTTGTAGTTTATGCTGAAAAATACTAGTTCCAAATATCTCATTCTTAAAGCAGAAACTGCAAAGCTGGACTGCACAACTTGGAACCATCAAATGTTACATGTTTAGAAAGCTTACATGGCACTAAACCTTCTCATGGAAGCAAATGAAAGGGATAACACCAATTAAAGAGAGCCACTTGTGCAACTAAATTTTGGGTTCAGAGTTCTTCTTACATTAACCATGAATCCTGTTAAAGAAAAATTCAGTCCTGAGCAGGTTAAGTTGCTTATTCATTCTTTGTTAAACAAGTGGCATATGCACCACTCTTCTAATTTTATTATTGGAAAGAAAGCAAAGTAATTCTTAAAGGACAAGCCCCTTCGGCAAAAATTGATACGAAGCAAGATAATTCCCCCCCCCCCCCCGGAGATGTTAGCATTTGCCAGCAACACGTGAAAGAACTTGGTAAAATATGGGTAACAGATTCCCCCCCTCCACAAATGAACACTGCATTTAAAACTAAGTGGACAAAATTAAGGATAAGATGCATGGTAAAATAATCTCCCAAAGGGGTCAAAGAGAAATTTCTAAGAAGAGTGAGGCCATTGTATTCAAAAGTTTCCTAAGTGGGCTTTACACAATTGCTTCAACTTAAGGTCTGTCTTATTCTCAGATCCATATCATGACTGCAAAAATTAGTTATACAGTTAGACAGGCAGTCAGATGGGGTGTGGTCTGTACAGCAACATGATCTATTTATAATGAACATGAATTTACACTTGTTTTGTTTGGTTGACTGGGAGGGGGGTGTCATGTGATTTGTTTGTTTGTTTTTATAAAGGAACTGCAAAGGAGTAACACTTTTAGCTATAGCTTTAAACCTCAATCTAGGATCTTCTTCTAGAAAGAACTGTCAAAATAAAAAACTAAAAAAATAGTACTAATGTTAACATAAAAAAGTATCACTCAACACCATTGCTGGTTACCAATTAACAAATAAAACAGGTTTAGCTTCTAAATATACTTTCATGGACTCAAAACACAAGTGTCAATTAACTTGGAACATCTCTATGCACTATTGTTTCAGATGAACTGAAGTGCATCTGTTACTAAAACAGCTTCTTCCTTATTTGAAGTCACTCAGAATTCTTTACTACCACCAGCTTTTATATCTTTTTCACTCAAACTCATCACAGTAAGGACAGTTTGCCCCCCATGCAGAGCGTTTCAGACAGAGAAGTATTGTCTTCATCTTAAGGTTCTTACAGAATCCTTTCATTGACTGCAGGAGCACTAGTACAGTTTCACAATGTGGTGCTCAAAAGACAATTGCTTTATAAGGGGGTTAGTTACTGAAATACACCATGAAAATTTTCCTTTGATATATAGCTACTCCATCTGACGATGCAACATTCTTAAGGGAAGGAAAAAACCTAAAAGTCAGATGCTAAAATGAAGTTGATAAAATAATGTAGAAGCTACAAAATTGAAATGCAATGGCAGGCAGAAAAGCAGTGTGTTTACAGTATCATCAGCTGCAGGATAATCAAAGCCTACTTTAAACAATTTTTTTCAACAAAATGCACTTTGCACAAGTGCAGTGAGTGGCTTTAAAAACCCCCCACAAGATAAGCACTCTGTTATCCTGTTTAAGCATAATTAACTGTCAATAATGAGCTATCATTTCCTATGAGAAAAATAATTTTAACTGTATATCATAAAAGTACTTAACATACATGGAACAGTTCAATTACTTGGTAGGGAAAAGAACAGAGAAGATTATTTTAGTATTATTATTTGGATAACTGGATTTTAAATATGAGAAAAAATTGAGTTCAGCTCCCTAAAAGACTTGGACAGAACTTTAGCAATCCCTATCCATGCTTCACCAAAAAGCAAGCAAGTCTGCACAGTAAAAGTAAACAGAGACTTAGGGAAGACAACACCGATAAAGACTCAGCGGCAGCTAAGGAAACAAATGGCGAGTAAAAAAAGAAAAAAACCTGAGGTGGAGTTTGCTAAATGCTACCCTGAGAAATTAAGAGTTGTACTGTATTTATTTATGAAGACACTATCAACAGTATGATCAAGTTTGATTTCAAAAAGATATTTTTTATTATCTTTCCGTATTGGGCATGGTGTTTTTTTGCCTAAACTAAGCAAAGTCAGTGACTAATGAATCAAAGTTTTCAATTCTTAGATCAGATATCACAATGGTGGATTTATCAACCTCCACTAGCCAACTGAACCAATCATAGATAAACAGCAGTTAAAACATTAATTTCTTATAAAAATTAATTATGGACTGCATAAACAGCACAATATTATATGCTAATTGCTTCTGGGTTACTACTTTGAAGATTAATGACATAAGTCTTTAAAGTAACAAGAAAATAGCATAAAGTAACAAGAATGTGTGTCCAAAATATGGTTCTCCTTCACCTTGTTACTAAAATAAATAAATAAAGCCATTTTCAGAGTATCCCACTGAAATACTTAAATGTGTTTCACAAATACAAAATTTTCCACTATTTTAAACCGTTAAGTATTATTACAACTCTTTATAATTGCAATTATTTATCAGGATGCTAGCCAACATTGATGATTTCCTCTAAAGACAGTACAAGCAGAGCTTACAAAAAGCCTCTGCTAGCATACAGATAACAACAACGGAGGATTAATCATTTTTGCTATAGCAACCACTGCACTGCAATTACCATAGTGACATGAGAAGAATAGAAAAAGTAATAATGAAGAGCCTGTACTTGTTTGGAGCAATGTGTCATCCAAATAAATGCAGAATTCTCTAAGGTGAGCAGAGCTGGGCACTAATCAATTGAAATGCCATTTGTAATAAATATGTCACAACGCATTTCTGATTTATTTTTAAAAGGGCAGTAGAGATTTGCCAATTCTTCCCTGTCCTTTGGTCAGGTTAACGTACAAATCATTGCTATCATGTAATAGAGAGGAGTGCTACTTATTTCAGAGGTTCCGATTCAGACATAAAATCTGAGGTCTACTACATTACCATAAATATAGCAATATATATAGACACACAAATTTGCTTTTGCATATTTTTCCATTAAAATATAGAAGCATATACAGAAATATAGTAGGCCTTATAGATATATATATATATATCTACGAATACAAACATACATTTGTGTATCTTTTTCATGGGAAAAAAAAAATCTTTACTATTTCAGTACTTCAGAAACACTTGGTGCTAAGATTACACTAACTGTATGGCAGTTTCTCATGAGTCACCTAACTGCTGTTTTTTCCAACTCCACTTTTCTAAATAATTTCTACTTGATAGCTGTTGTTCAACTTCCTTAGTTTAAGACAGGAAACCTTAATTTAGTTGCCTTTGGAGGTTCTCAGTCAGAATCTTATGCAAGGCTTCCCTCTTCTTTCAAATGACAGATAAATACTTACTGCTGGAAAGGGTACTTCAAATAAAACTTTTGGAAGCAGGAAATAATGTCAGATAAAGTCACCTTTTGAAGCAGTGCATGCGTTGCTAAAACGTATGTGTGATCAGAATCTCGCACTGCAGAAGCGTGGCAGTCTACCAACAGAAAGGTGGGTGTAAAGGAGACAGCAGCAGCACAAGTGACATACTCCCAAGCTCATGTTTGGACCTGACATCAGTCCAGAGCCCAATATGCACAAGGTTAAGTACATAAAAAGAGGCAGAGAGTGAAAGCACAGAGAAATATGGAATCCTTGGAGACCTTTAGCAAATGGCAAGGCTAGCACAGCAGCCTCATACAGAAAATGTCAAGAAAGGGGAAGAAGAGGCAGGCAACACAGAAGAATGTAACAGGCTTGTGACTGTATATTGAACATGTTTCTAGTCACAGCAGCTGTATCCCAGTGCCAACACTGAGGATGCCTGTAGCATGTAGAGCAGAGTGAGAGCACTGTGGGATGTTCTGCTCAGTGGATGACGTGCAGTTGGGCAAAAGTTACTTAGGCAGAAGACAGTGTGGTCTTCTAATGCATCTCACGTTACGTTTTCAATGTGCTATTTTGATTTGTTGTGCACTGAAACCTCTTTCAGGCCCCATTACAGATAGCCAAATTACTATTGCAAACTGCAAACCACCATACCTTAACTTCCTTTGACTTACGACAATCATTATTTCATCATTTTTGAAACAGAAAACTGAAAAAAGATCTTCAAGTCTGATGAACCATTTCTAGTAAAGCCTTTTCAGCTCGCTACAAGCAGAATCTCTATGATAAATGCCTATCTTTTGAAGAATCTAAACACATGCAGACACAGCACAGTGCGTAAATGCAGTTACTCCGATACAGTGTTGTTGTAGTAACGTGAGATTTTTGCCTCTCCATAACAAGGAGTAGTGCAGAACAAAAAATACTGGAATAAATATGAACATCAGGAGAACTCAAGTAGGATCCTCCTTTGCATTAGCAGTTCTTTTTCTCCTACCAATTACTGTATATCTACTCTTAACACAGAACTACTTTGCAGTAGGTAGGATTTTTTGATGGCAGTATTATTCAACTTCCTTCAGATTGCATTTCATAAGGCACATGGAATTCTGAATTATATCCCTTCATTACTCATACACATTGTTTTAGTACCATATTCATTTGTGTTCTCTAAAACTTTCTTCAACGAGAAAAGAACTATTTGTTGTCTTCGTTATTTTAAATTAATGCTGGGCAGATGAAACAAAACTAAAATTGATGCAGTACTCCATTTCCTACCTAGTGTTACAACAGAAGATTAATTAAAGTTGTAATAGTACTCAAATAGTAAATTTGAAATCATAGTTTTAAGTATTTCTATAGTTTCCAGAATAAACTTTGTTCCTCTATCAAGACACACAACATATATTTATAGCAATCTTTTCACTTGCTTAGGAAAATTAACAGGCAGAGAGACCATTAAAACATTTCCCATCCTTCACCCTGGTTGAACTTGAGTGATCTGGAATGAAGATAAAGATAAGAGGGTGTGTGTATATGCTGCTGTTCAGCAAAAGGAAGCAAAACCCTCATACTGCAAGATCTGTGCTGGCTGTTCTCTCTTAGGAATGCAATGGCTGAGATCTTTCAGAATAACTAGTTCCAAAAAGACTGCTTCTGAAAAAAATCAGCATTTCCTCCCATAGATACTTGCCTCTATCTGCTTTGCCTTAAATGCTGCCCCTCTACAGTTTTTTTGTATGCATTTCTCAAGTCCCTGCATGCATTCTGTTTGTCCTTACTAGAAAGATTGCTCCACTGTCGCCTTACACTAGCGCTTCACCTTTGACGTTGACAATAATGAGCAGAGCAGGGTATTACACAACTGGGGGCGGAACTCCAGAGCAGCAGCCCCCCCCAGTTAAGCTACCTGTACTGGCCACTGTCTTTCCTAACCTTGGCTGTACCCAACCCACAGCCTACTGTGCTGCTGTATCACTGTGCATTCTGTTTAGTTACATTTTCAAAATTTTAACTTTAGTGTTTGCACAGTTGCACTTTCCTTTGCAAAGACATCCCAGGGTTTATTAACATTCCATTAATTATGATAATTTTCTAGAATTATGATGTATCATTTGGGCTCATTAGCTACCTATCAAAGAGATAAAATTATCCAACATAAAGATTGCTTTCCACATTGTCATCATTGAATAATGAAATAAAAAATAAAATTAAAATTCAAATTTCTGCTTAGTACCTATTAAAACACATTATCCAGAACATCAGCTCGGAAACTGGTTACAAAAAACTCAACACATTTAAAATTTTTGATAACTGCAAACCCCATAGTATTCTAATCTTTCCTTCAGATAGTATATACACAAGTGCCAACATTTGCAGATAAACACTAAAAGATTTTACAAAAACTTTTACAAAGATTTTAGAAAATGCTTTGAAACATTTCACAGAGGAACCTAGAACATGGCTCACCTTATTGCATTTACTAGAGATCTGCAAACCCATCCACAGTTGCTAGATAAGGATCTAAGGATAATCAACTATTCAGCAGAGGTATCTTGTAGTTATATGTCAATAAACAGCTTTGCTAGAAGTCTTAATACTTCTAAGTTGGAAAACAGAGCAAGAGAATTGGACTCTGGGTCTAACACAAGATCTGACTTTCAATTAAAAAAACCTTTCATTTTCTTTAAAACAGATTTTAAACCAAAATGACACAACAAAGCTACCATTTGACAACATTTAAAGACAGGCTCAGTCTCACAATTAACAAGTGTGTTCTATAAATACAGCAAATCAGTTCTTTAAGAAGTTATTTACATTCAATAGCTTCAGCAGAATCAGGCGTGTACCCTGGGGTTGCAAATTTCTTATTTTGGTGCACAATATAGAAGTATTTTTTTGGACTACAAACCCAACATTTCCTGTTCTCTGTAACAGACACACACATTGATAAACAACAACTGGCTGAAAAAGTAAATTATAATTAAAAAAATACAGGTTTTCACTAACCCTTGCAAAAAAAAAAAAGATTTACATACAATTTTTTTCTCCTGTTCAAAAGCCTTCCAGAATTTTCAGTTACAACCAGTAAGATCTTTATTCCATTCATCTTTATTCAAGTAATTTAAATTTATTTACATTTTGTCTTTATTAGTTTGTACAGGTGAAGAATTTATGAACACTTAGTCAAATAATATCTTCTGAACATGATTAGGAAAAAGAAAAAGAAAATCATGACAAACAAATATATGTCTAATAAAAGCAAGTATGGCATTGTACCACACCTCAAAACAACAGTCCTTAAGTTTAGCACTCAAAACTAGATACATGTGTACTAGGATAGTCAAAGTTGAATTTAGTTGAATTTATTAATAATTACTCCCGGGTTCCTTCCAACCTCTACCATTCTATGAGTCTACAAAATAGCACCTTAAGGAAGAAAAAAAGAACAAAAAAAAACCAAACAAAAAAACCACCCTAAAACTTTTATTAGACTAAAACATCTTTACCTGTTCTTTGATTTAGAGTAGCAAACCAAAATACGAAAACTAAAGAAACCCTCATGATAGCTCAGAAAAATAAACTCACCAAAATCTGCAAACACAGACTGTCCAACAACTGCCACACCACCAGGCATTTCCTTACTTTTTCCAACTTTAGAGAAGTTCCCATCCTGTCAAACAGGACAAAGACAATGAAAAAACTGAACTGCAGACTAAGTTACACAATCTTATATTTGAAACAAAGAAAATACACATCCATTGAAAAAGGCTTAAGTAGATAAAGACACGTCAGCTACGGGGGGGGGGGGGAAGTGCTTTTTTTTTAAAACCAAGACTGCATGTTTGCATTTCTAATCCTTCATGGAATCTCATAGAAATACAGTAATAATCAGCTACAATTGTCCATGTATTTTCCTGTGTATAGAAGGAAGGGATGGTGTTATTTCAGCAACATAACTTGAATTGTAATCAAGCAATTATGAATCCTGATGTGCATTTATACATAGACACGTGTGATTTTATAAATATATGTAATATACAAAAACACACCTGCACACCTGTTAAAAATAGCTTCTGATTTTCCTTCTAATTAGGAAATAATTTAATTTTACATTAGGTCTGGTTTAAGTCTTGTTTTCATTGTCTATTGTTAAAACCTAAGCCTGCAGAAAACAGTATTGTGGTATTTCATCAGAAAGACAAAAGAGGAGTGCTGAATCTTCATATATCATAGAACTTGATCACAACTGGAACAAAAGTCCCTTTAAAATATCTTCTTAGCTAAGTAAGATGACCTAAGGCCCACTGTTCTAGTTGTTACAATCAAGCTAATAGGGAATGCTATGCACGCAAGAATACATAAAGCCACTGAGACAAATGATTTGTGGTTTATGTATAGTTATCCATATTGTTTACTCATGTCATATTCCATTTGTAGACTTCAATGTTGTTGAAGAAGCAACTCTGGAAACAGTATGTGTATGTTTGACTACATATCTTTACCCTGAGGTATAATTTAGTGACTCTGGTTCAAAAAGAACAAACAAACCAACCATTCCCAAACAAACAAACAAAAAAAGATGCAAGTCATCTCCATGCAGAGAAGAAGACTAAGCCCTGTGCTCAGCTGGTCAGAAAACTATTTATCATACAGGGAAATATTTTTTAAAGCATTATGTGGTACATCAGTGAAGGGAATTACTTTGCCTAGCTCTGTAGAGCAATTTAACATTTTTTAATGGATCAGTGAAGGTATTTTAAGACTGATATATATGTACATATATTTTATATGTATGATATATTTTACTGGGTTGATTGATTCTGAAGAATAGAATTCTTCCTTTCTAAAGATAAGCAAATCTATGCATACAAAATACAGATGCTAGAGTTCTTAATTATAGTCCTCTTGGATCAAACATTTAGTATAAAAGGATACACGTAAGTCTCAAATCAACTAATTTCATTATTTGTCATTAATTGTTATTAACAATGAGGTTCCTCACTGACCCTGGCCAGGTTAGGCAATGCAAAAGCAGAATGTCAATAAATAAATAAATGAAAATAATCCATTGTCCTATTTCTCCCCAACCTTGAATTGCATTTGTCATATTTGGTTACCATAGGAGTCAGGATTTTCTCAACTGTAACATGCATACAAATTGTAACAATTAGTAGTGAGATTTTGAACCTCTGTCCCACAAAATCTTACCCCAGAATTGAAGTCATAGTTCTAAGGAAGCTTACTTAATCAAATCTTTGAGACAAAAAGAATTAAAAAAAAGTGATCAGCCTTATCTTAATAAACCATCGTGCATCGTGCTAAGAGCCAGTAACCTCCTAGAATAGCCAATGACACCAGGAGTCCTGCTAAGGTGGATGAAGATTGATTTGATTTACTTAGTAGTCATGTTAAAAAAAATCTGCAAAGGAACTTAATGCTAAGGAAAACTTCTGCAGTCTAAATGCAGCAGTGCAGTTAGTGCCTCAACAGCAGTTCCACTCTTTTCTGAAATCAGGAGTATCAGATGACTTTTTTTTTTTTTTTCTAACCTTGCCTGTGTTTTAGCAGAATAGCTATTTGGATTTTCTCTCTTACCTTATTTACCCATGTCTCAAACTGAATGTTTTGTGAATTTGATGTAGTAAGAAACAAATCTGCAAGGAAAAATAAGAGAAACAAAATATTTAACATTAGACTACGCACACAAATATTGACCACTCAATAAAGACATGTAATTTATTTTAAAATATTACCTGTATTTTATAAATAATATTACAATGATGTTTAGATGTATACATATTAAACTAGAAAGAAAAATCCCAAAACTAATTTTCATCCCTCATACCCTTCTTCTAGATAAATATACCTTTCTGCACTCAACTTCTGCATTTCTATAGCTTATACATCAATTAAGTTAGCCTCACATGAGCTAGTAAGTGTTGGACGTTATATATGCACATTGTAAAGACATAGAGACCTCAAGGCTAGAAAAAAGTATACATGGTTATATTTTTAATAAGTCCAGCTTAGAAATAAAAACGTATTAACTATTGCTTTATATTGGATATGTTGAATTAAGCTACACATATACTGTTAACAGGAGAAAAGGAGATCAAGAAATATTTCAGGCCTCCTTTACACTAAAATTACCTTAAAAATCAAAAGAAGGCAAGAATCCTTCAAAGGATTTATCTCTCAATGCTTACTTAAAGAGGAGCTCAATTATCACCATTTAGGAAAGCACCCAAATTGGGGGGGGTGGGGTGGTGTTGGAAAAATAAAAATATTATCAAGCCCAGTGTTAAAAAATTCTGGACTTTCGGAAAACTACTCTTTTAGATTAAAGCACTTGGTTTTTTTCATTGTCCTTCTTCCCCCACTCAATATAAAATATCACTGTTTGACTGAGAACACTTTGTTTACTTTGTAGGCAGGAAAAAATTAATTAGAAAAAGAAAAAAACAGAAAAAAAGATAATATTAATGGTTTACCCTGAGGTGGTCTACTGAATATCAAGTGAGATGATATACAGGGAATTTCAAATGGTGCAATGAGGGGTATTGTCTTCCAGGGGGAAAAAGCCAAAACCAAACCATAAGCCCCCACACCAAACAAACAAACTCCAAATAAGATATATAAACACACACACACACACACACACACACACATAACCAACAAAGATTTTGCTTACAGATTTCTCCCCATACTCCACTCCCAGACTGACAGTTCTATTATTTTACTCCCCTGAATACCCAAAATGGCAATTTCCTTTAGAGCATACACATGAAAAGCATGATAGTGTGCTTCACTGAAGTGAATTATAAGGATATGTATATACTTCTTGAAGGCAAGAAACAGAAGTAATGGGAACAATCTGAAGATAGCACAGCTGTAACTTAGAAAACATATAAACTTTCAAATTTTAACTTTGCATGTAGAAGGAAATTCATGCAATATTGTTCATTACTATCAGATAAAGACCAGAAAAATATTTTAAAAAATCTAATACATTCACAAGGAAAAATAAAAATATGGAACTACATGTTGGAACAACATAAAGCCTTAACTCATTTTCCTACAGGCCAAAAGGCCACCAAATCTTTGAAAGCATTTTTGAGGTTCAAGTAAGTATTTCAAGTATGGGTGTAGTATGTCCACACTGTATTAGTACTGCAGTTTACAACCTTACGGGCTATGTCACATGCAGATTGTATCACAATAGGCTGTTAAGTGTTGTATTTAAATACAAAGGAAATGAGTAGCATTTCATTAGCTAATACAACAGGTTGCCTAACCTTCAGCAGACATTTTGTTGGCCCTGTACTGTTTTCCCACCACATTTCTGACTCAGTTTCATGCACTACAGAGCTGACCTCTCTCCTTTAATTGCCAAGTCAATCCTCTCTCTTCCCAGTCCTCTACACAAGGAGAGGCCTTGGGGAGAATGAAGGCAGCGTTCACACTGGTAATGCTGTGTTTATATTCGTGACTCTGTCTCGAGTTAGACAAAGTGGCATAGCTGCCAATACAAGGCGTGACTCATTCAGTATTATTACAGCTCTGAACAGTTGGTTATTAATAGGTTAAATGCATGAAGTTTTTATGCAAAAGTTATGCTTCTAGAGTGGAAAATATAATTTATTTAAGGTTAAAGGTCATTAAAAACAAAATCAGCAAAAATAAAACAGCACTATTAACTAATTTAATATGTAGTGGACTTTCATTTAAAATTTGTTCTTAATTAAAAAACTTACACTAGTGCAGCATATTATGACAACTCCTCAGTTAAAAAAAAAAAAAAAGACATGAAATCTTTTCTTCAACGTGAAAATACAGGACCACCTATCCTATCCTTATAGTAGAGCTTTTTGAATAAAGAGAAATTAATGTCCTTAACATCTTAATGGGAAGCCATATAAGCATTACTATGAATTGAACTACTTCCAAGTAGTAGCATATCTTGTTTTTATTTGAACTTTAGAGTAAATTTATCAGTTACAGCTCCTCAGAAAGCTTAATAGCCACGTTTGACTCAAGAGACATTCGATATTGTTCGCCCCAGATAGAGTTACAATCAGGCACAGAAAGTCAGGCACACTACATGACTGAGTAGCAGCAACAGCCAAGTAAAATGCAAAGTATAGTAGCACTAATTTCAAGACACAGCCACTATGAACTCACTCAAGTATTACTGAAATGCTTGTAACAGTGTATCTCTTGTTTCTGTATATTACATATATACATCCAATTTGTAAAAGCATGTAATAAAGAAACTTGCAATTGATTTCTTTTATGCATTAAAAAAAAACCCTTTTTTTTCTTCTTTCCATTCTTAGGCTGAAACATATTATATTACTTGTTTTTCCCTCCTCAATTAATCTGACTTCTTAATAAGTGTATAGAAATATTCAGAAATATGACTGCACAAGGAATTGTAATAACACAGTAAGGTAAGGAACAACAGGCATATAAAATCCCAGATGTTAGGACCAAAATCAAAAGTAGCTTTAAAATAAACATTCAACTCTGAGAGAAAAAAGAGGGATGAGAACACCACAGTGGCTGGGATGTCACACACTTAATAAAATCAGAGAACACATTTAGCTATCTGCAGTGTAGGAGGAATAAATCAGGATACTAAATGCAAGTCAAACTACAAAGGGATAATCAGAAGACAATAGTTTAAAACATCTAAAATGTTTACTATGTTAAAAATGTAGAGGTGCTTACAGATTTAAAGTCTTTGTTCAGCTGCTGTACAAACACAACGTATTTTAATGTGAACACTTGTTCCACATTTTGAGAGTAGGAAAATAGAGCTATGTTTTCAGAGGCGGCAATCTACTGTACTTTTCTTTGGTTAGCATGAGATCAGTGCTCAGTATAGCTCTCTAGCTTCAAGATGAATCAATTTCAGCAACATATCTGTTTTGCACTTGAACTCCCTCCCACCCCCAAAACAGCTTGTCTTGAAAGTTAGGAAATGACTTTTGCTCTTTGTTCCTTGTCATGCACTCCTCTGTCTCTCCTTTTTCCTAACTTCAGGCATGTAACATTACATGCAACGAATGGAACCAACACACTGAAGCAGCTCCGAGCCTGCTGTAATATTAAATTACGCTGGTCAAATGCAAAGGCAGGCAAAAATGGCAGATCATCTTCCAGAAATAGAATAGAGGAGCTAGTGGCATGCTGCTCCTAATTTAAAGCAACAAGCTGCGATTTCCCATAGGACAACTTAATATATGCACAGCAACACCACCTCTAGTTCTAGAGCCCACCGAATCAATTCAGCTGGTATGCTATGGCCAATTGTACCCTTTTTAAGCCTTCTTAGAAGCCCAAATGCTCATGTATGTTGCTGTGATTAAACTCCTCTTGCACTGAAACCAGATCAAATGCTTAATATTTACAAGTAATTTTCCATTTTGACCAAGACTGTCAAGAGATTTCAAAGCAAGCAAACAAAAAAACATTTCTTTGCAGGAGCAGTGTGAAAACAGAACATAATTTAGACACTCCAAATAACAACATAGAAATGTGTACATTTCAGAGTTACAAATGTTTTCTCCAAGCTTGTAGGAAAGAAACCTGTAAAAAAAAAAAAAAAAACCCACAAGCCCTGCCTGGTACAGTGTTGTAGATTTTCAACAAGTCTACAACACTGTTGGGAGATTTTTTTCAATGATTTTCAAAGGCTACTTCCAACCTAACTTACTCTCTGATTCTATCTGGCTTTATTAGGTAAGTTTTTCTCCCTAAGAGCCAAAAGCATATGAGAGGGGAAAAAATTAAGAACCTGTGCAGTTTATAAATACCCTTTTCTATACAGCCATAGCAAAAGCTCTTAAAAAAAAAAAAAAAAAAAAAAAAGGCAACAGAGATTATTAGAATTTCTATTTCAGCTTGAAAAAGATATTCAAGTACTATATTGTAAGCTCCAGTAACCTAAAGCTCATTACAGAGGAACCGCAGCAGTTCCATCTATCTTTACTTGATCAGCTGATTTTGACATTGTATCAACATATGCCCAGAGAAGGCTACTAATGCTTATGATGGCCCATCTTGGCTACAAGAAGCATGGCATTCCTGCCACAAGGGCTGAGACCAGACACTTACAATGAAGATGCCTGACAGATAATCACCTACTCAGAACCCAGTATGTAATTGCAACAGGTTATCAGTCGTAACAAAAGAATTCCATAGAAAAGATGGCTTAAAATACAGGACAGCATTTGGGCACCTTGAATATGAAAGCAATTCTATTCTTCCTGCAATCCCTTGCTGCTTATACCATGTACCTTCAAATTTTTTGCTGCAATTGCAAAAAATAATCATATATGCAGTTTCCAACCAAACAGCTCTACACCCAACAGCAGGTCCACCTCTGACCCTCATCCCATAGTATTCTCTACACAGATAATCCTAGACTCCTCTCTACTCAGTCTTAAGCAAGTATTCCTCTCTTATTCCACACACCATTAGGTCAGCCCTCCTCTAATTCAAGTCCATTCATTAAACAGCCTCTTCTCTCCGTCTAAATTCCCTCCCTTCAGCCTAGATTTCCTCCCCGCCTAAAAATTTCTATTCCCACTTCCCGTGCATCATCTCTGCTCTTTGTACCCTGCTCTCAGGTAAGCATCCAAACACTGGTAATAGTCCAGCGCCACAACGGAAGGGAGAGCTCTGATAATCCATGCCTGGTATGGTATGTTCATTGCAGATGCTGTTTCAGAAAGGCAGTAATAGCAACTAAGGAAAACAACAACGAAATACCCTAGTTGAGAATTCTAAAGCCTGTTTCAAACTACATTTGGTTAAATTTGGATGGATCTTTTCATTAAAACAGCAAAAGGAAAGAGACCTTACTATCTTTCAGGAAGGATCTTCCAAAAGCAAGTGCTCAGTCACTAAGAAATATGTTGTCCTAAGTTATTAAATACCAGATCAGCTCCACTACAACTTCAGTCTGTGCAAGTAGCTAAGCAAGTAAAACTGAAGGTTAGAAAAAGTTCAACATGGAGGTAGGTAGAAAGCCTAGATGTTTGCATTTGTGCTGAAAATCTCATTAAATAGGTAAATTTTTAAAAGTATTACAAAGCTTACTTCCAAACATTGCTTTTTCTATGACTACTAGGAAATTGCAATGAAACGTAACCATACAGAATCTGCTCCAAGTTCAGTTCCAAGTATCCTTATTTTCCTTCACTTTTGAGTGTTATAGAAAACAGTACTATTTATAGACGGAGTGTTCATTTCACTAATGACTGATGTGACCTTTCTGTTTAATGTCAGAGGGCTTCACTTCAGAATTAAAAACCACAACACCTACAGTTGTCTCCAGGAACCACCAGGTCATGGGCAACATTCTAAGTTGCAGCCTGAGCCCACATTTACTTCACAAGTTAATAAAGGAAAACAAACAAGTAAAAAAAAACCCTAAAGCAACAACAAAAAAGTGCCCCTACTTTTAAATGCTACCAAATTCACAAGGCATGACCCAATTAGAACATAGACATGTACACTTCAGACATTCCTAAAATTTTCTTTATTTGTGTGAAAGAACAGGCGTGTCTGTGTGTATTCTTTAATTAGAAGTTACTTGTGAATATGAAGATGCCTGTTTGCATATATTGCTATATGCAAATACTGTGCTGAAATAAAAATCTCCACTTTGCACTGTGTTGACAGAATGGGCAAGGTGACAACTGTATCAAAATTACTAAATGCCATAAAACCCAAGGACAAGTGAAAGGTAACTTTCCTCTATTTACATTGCAAATTGACCCATCAGTAGGAAAAACAAAAAAACCCAGCATTTAAAACCAAAATTTAAAATATTAAAATTATTGTGAAAAAAGTAACATGTACAAAGATAATTTTAGATGAAAAGTTAGATATAGTCCGTTTTCATTTTTAATACATAGAAATGGAAAAACAAGCCTGACAAGTTTTGTGCCCCAGTTCATAAGTTTTGCATTCAGGTAGAGAAACCTTCTATCATTTGGTATCCAGATTTGTTTGTTAAGTTGGCATTAGTATTGTATTCGAGCAAATGGAATACATCTACTGCCTAGCTACAGCAATTTAGCTTTTACAATGTAGATACAAGTACAAGTACCAAAGCTAATGAGCTTGCAATTAACTTGTCATGAATTTTTGGTGCTTCTTACATGAAACAGTAAATTAAGAAACTACTTCTTCCAGTAAATTCCTCCTCTGAAAAATGTAAGCAAAAGGACTTGATATCTTCCAAACAGGCTAATATGCGTTTGCAAATTTTTAAGAAATCTCCTTGTAATAGAAGATGTAATTATAATAATAAAAGCAGAATTTATTATGCTTTTCAAATGGGTTTTTCAAAATTTAAGAAGTGTTTACTGGAACTATTTAATAAAGCGGATGATAAACAATTATAAACAACATAACTAAGCAATAAAATCCTTTTAATTATTAAAAATTGCTATAGAAAATAATCCATATGTGTTAATTTAAAAGCATCACTTAAACGGAAAACTCTTGAATTAGATCTATGCCAAATAGTTATTTGTCTGAACATGCAGAGCAAGGGGGACTATTCCCCCAGTTTTTAGCACTTTCAGACAGAAAATTCTGTTTGTTTTCAGAATAAAGACAAGAATATTGTTTCAAGAAAAAGAATATTACCACTCAGTGTTAAGAGTGTTTTCGGAACCCATTTTCACATTCAGGCTTTATCAACAAAGTGCTGTTTGGGGCAGAACCAATTTACTTCTCACGTTTATAAAGTTACTGATTCTCATGTCATATAATTATATACACCCAGAGGGAACTACTATCAGCACATAGTTAAAAATTTCAAAAGGAATATCTTTTGAAGCACTTCAGAATTGTAATTTTAAAATTAAAACTGCTAAGCAGACAGCACAGGTCATGGATTCTTTTAGAAAGATTAGGAAAAACTTCAGTTAAAATAGCAGTCCCTTTTCTCTAAAGATCTCTACTCATTCTCCGATTCTCTTCATGAGCTAAGGTATGAGTAAGAAAAGCGGCATTGGCAAAAGTAGACCAAGCTCAGCAGCAGGAGCAGATGTAGCTAATTTGAGCAACTCTGGTTTCATCTTATGAGCAGGAACTTCCTGCAGTATTAACCCTGTGCAGGAACAAGTGAAGGAACAGAGGTAACAGGAGATCATGGAGCACAGAGCATTTGTGATTGGAAATAACATGTCTCTAAACAGTAAAAATAAAAGAAAAAACCCCCAACTTTATAGACATATATACAATATATACATATATATACAATATATACTGTGTATCTTCTACAGTACACTTTTTTGCCTCCATTATTTGCTGTAAACTCTCAGGAAAGCTCTGTTACCAGAGCTTAAAATAGTTCAAAAATTTAAAAAATATACCTGGTCAAAGAATGAAACAGTGACATGCCATTACTCAGTATTTGTTTGGGTAAAAACATACAGGACGGGGCAAAAACAGAAGGAACAATCTGACTTCAAATACACACCCAGAGTTTTAAAATGGCACTTGAGATAAGTTTTAAAGGTCAGATAATTTGTGTGCAAACATAATGAGCCTGGTTATTTTAATAGATAATAAATGCAGATCTGTTGCACAAAATAAGCTTTGATTATAGTGTTATATGCGTATAATTACATATGAAATGTATATGCATATTATATGTTATATGCAATATTACATGTTATTTGAATGATTGGTTTTCAAGAAGCAAACTATCTGCATTTATGCATTTAAACTACGAAGTGGGAATCTAAAAGAAAACACATTGTAAATGTTCTGGTACATTACATCTCTAGATTCCCAAAGCGAAACAACATAAGAAAATTAACCATCAGAAATCAGTAAAGAGACTTGCAATTAGCTCATAGCAAGCTGTTTCTGACTAATGATTTTTCCACTTCAGTTCTCCCCAAATCAAATTTATGATTTCTCCTTCATTTTATATAAACAGTTCCAGAAATATCTGCAATTATACACACCATGTGCTAGTGTTCCACACAGGACCGGTTGTAAAAGCAGTATTTCCAAACTTCAGAATCACATAACTAAATAAGGCACAGAATATTTAATAAATAAGCTATTTTTCATAGCATTCAGGGATACATTGACAGATGTAGAGTATGAAGTCACAGTATGATTCAGAGTCCAAGGTAGTTAGTTTGTCTGATACATTTAAACATTGTAAAAATATTTGCAGGGCCACGGCCTGATATGTTGGTAGAAGCACTCTAACTTTCAGTGCATACAAATTTATTGTTAATTACTTGGAAAAAAAGAATTATTAAATACTACAATTTTGGCTTAGAAAGACAGCATTAGCCCTAAATGAACATCTGACATTTTAAAGAGAAACAGTCAAGTTGACTAATTAAAGAGAAAGAAAAAAAGATGTTTTAAAGTAATTGCTATCCTCAAAATTTCAACGTCAGATAAAGTACTGTCGATACACCTATGACAACTTATGTTAAGACAGTTTAATCAGTGCTCACCTAGTGACCCATGCTCAATGTCATCCTCAGCTCAGTCCAAAGTATCTATCTGAAAATGCTGATGGTGATGCAAATCAACAATGGTATAAATAAAATCTGTTTGCCTATTGTCTAGTTTTAAATAGATGATCTGTATTGGTACCCACGTCTGCATCATTTCTGGGTGGTCTTTACCAAGTTGTCTTGCCCAACTTGGCCTTAGTTTCCAGCTACAACATATTTTCTCTGTGGTTCAGTTCAAGTATTTCAGTTGTAAAATCTTCAGTAAAATGACAATGTTGTGAATTGTGTTTATTCAATTAAACAGTATTCTCTCCATTCCTTGACTGAAACATCTGAAACACATTTCTGAGAAAGACTGACTTTCTTTTTACTTTGAATGGAGTGAACTAATGCAAAGAGATGTTACTTTTCACGTCCTTCCTACAAGTCACAAGAGTTAAATTTGTATAAATACTTAAGTCACATGATGTAATTTTTTTCAGTTTGAGGATGACATTTTTAAGACAGGCTTCTTATGTACAGAGCCTGCTTTTGAAATGCCCACCTGGACTATCATGCTCTATAAAATACACAGACAAGCCTATTATTATTAGCTTCAGTATTATTTTCTTAGGATAGCTCTTAAAAAGAGCTAATGACAAGTGAGAGTATGTATTACTGGACACCCAGTAGCCCTATTCAATTAAAGTTCCCACATTTTCTCCTCATTTTCCAGGCTCTCTCAGGGTATGTATGCACAGTAACATTGCTAGTGGGTCAGCTGACTAGAGAATTTCCAGACATCCCTTCCAATCTCAGCTATTCTGTGAACCAGATGCTCCTCCCTGGAGCAAGACACACTTAAGACATATGCAGAAAACACTTGAAAATTTTGTACTTACTTTATCCATAAAGCACATATAGACACTTTGGTAAAAGTTTTATACTGCAAATTTTTGCATGGATTATATAAAATTCCTGGCCTAATACAAAATTACTTAATGAATTAAAAACTGTAAGAAATTGAGGTTTCCACATGAGGACGCTTTATTTAAAAACAGCAGCAGCATTACTATCTCAAACAGCCTGGTTTGTATCTCACCAGGAAAGATTAGTATTATCTTTGTTCTGGTTAGAGGATTTTTGGATTATAAAATGCTTACACAGTTAGCCTTTCATGAAGCACTGTTAGGGATTAAAAACATCTTTATGAACATGTTCTTATGTAATGAAATAGCAACAATTCAACTTCATTTTACCTAGAGCAGGAGAAGCGTACTAGTTAAAAGCTGTTTTGAGTGTTTAATATCAGATGGTTGAAAATGGGTTAAGAAATAAGCTAGCAAAAAGATTCTCAGCCCAGAGAAGAGGTTTTTCCTTTTTTATGTCAAGCACATTTTAAATCTCCTAAGCCGTTCATAATGATAGAGTTGCCAAAAATAGCCCAGCTAAAAATCATGGAATTGGCTGCATCTGTTACAGAATACAAAGAGCCCAAAAACATTGCAGAATATTAGAAAGAGGTCTTAAGAAAATCCCCCAAAACAACAAGTAAATATGGCATATCCTGGAGGTTTGTTTTTATCTGTAAACAAAAATCAGTGCATCCATTTTAGGTACAACTATATCCTCCTATTCATTAATAGTACCATTGTCCGTGAGTAACTACTCTGATTTTTTCACTCATAAAGTACCACAGCAGCATCAAATATCACAATTAAGTTTTGTGGTCAATAGAATTTCATCACACAGACTATTCCCCTGCATCCTCAACAATACCGCCCTCTAATTAATATGAATCTCATGTGTACCAGGACCTATTCTTACTGAGGTTTTGTTGCAACTCAATAATAGTGTGGGTGAATACAGAGCCACAAGAATCCACTCCACTAGCTCTACCTGAGGCAACCAGTAAGTAATAGACTCCACTGAGCAACAACACAGTAAGAACTGTGCTCCTCCCTTTGCCGGTGTAGTAAGGGTGTGATGCCCCAGCTGTGCTAACAAGGAACAGAGCTAAACAAACAGGAGAAGCATTTAGCTGTCTTCTGCAAAGTCTATCCAGACTGCACAGAGCAAAACACATGAGTAGTTGTGGGCACACTACAGGAATATCAGCATCTTGTTTTGGCCCGGTTTTGCAGCATCACATTTAGAATCACAGTACTATCAGGACTATACAGACAGTTACACACAGGTTGGTTTTTTTGTTGCCTTCATTTTTTTTTTAAAATTTACATCATCTTCTACTTTCATGACTACCACGAGTCACTTGCTCAACTCTATACAAACAAACACAAATTACAGGAGACCTGGTGAGAACACTAAGTAAGTATTTTTTGGAAGAGGCACAATGAGACTCGAGCGGCAATTTCATGCTTGGTTAAATGCAGGCTACAACTGCTGCTACTAAAAGAGAAGTCAACCTTCTCTCTATGCTTACATTGGCTCTGGCAATCCCAAAGCTGCATGGCAAGTTGGATTAGCTTAGTAACTGAAGTGAAAATGAATTGTGTTCCACATCAGGCCCAGTTCCCGAGCAGTCACTATTGCTGATGCGATGGAACTACCCTGAATATGCAGACAGGACCATAGGATTGCTGAATTTCCATTTTGGCAGTGAGCAGTCTTAGAAGAACATGTCAGTCATGAAATATCAGGTATCACTGGTAAGTATTGGTTTTCAGTAACATATGCCTTGTTCACAGTTGGTCCAATTTTCATAGGGACAGCAAATCTTAGCAGCAATTTTTTTTTGTTTTAAGAAAATAATTATATGGTAATACTTCCTCCAGTTTTCTTCTCAGAATTAATTATTTTTCTTGAAATTTTCCTCAGGCTGCTGTAACTAACACATCTCAGCCTGAGGTGTTACATCCTTGCTGTTACAATCAAATAGAAGTCAGGATCTTTCTATAGGGAGTGCCTCATATAAGCTTCTATCCACATCTTGAGATATGAATATAGATGTGAATCTGTAAAATTTCCCAGTGCTCCCCACACAAAGATCCGTGACTTTCATTTCTGTTTAATAGTGGAACTTTCACATATTACCAGCACTAACTGGAATTTTCAGGACATTCTGTAGGCTGTTAGATGTCATAAAAACTTTTGTATACTCTTGCAAAAATTGATCAATCTGTCATTGATCTATGTAAGCAACTCGCACTTCCTACTTTTACGTACCTGTGAGTTTAGATCTCAATATATTCAAAATGCTACCTGGAATGCTCATCTATGCATCCCATGCCACCAAAACAAAATTTCAAAGGATTTATAGAACTGTGTTAAAACTGGTTATTACATAACACTGATTATGTAAGCAAGCATATATTTAATTTTCCAGTTGGAATTTGCACTCAGCTTCATGCAGCAATGTGCCAGAACTGAATATTAACATTTGACTATGTGCTAAAGCAATTAACTTAATCCCCAACATTTATAAGCATCTTAATTAAATTTATGGACTCTTTCCCCTCTCATTCCAATGCTAGTAAACAGGGAAAAAATAAGCTCTTTCCAAAATTACCATATATGAATTGGTGTACATTGCACAACTAGCAGAAGATAAAACATTTTAGAATTCATTTATCATGTGAAAAAATTAAGCTTAGCACAATATTTAAGTGTGCTTGGAGGTATGAACCAGGTATGCAAGTGATAAATAAATTCATTGTGGCAATCAAAGGCTAAACAGCCTTGTGAATTTCACAAAATAAAACAAACCCAAACAAAGCCACCACCACCAAAGAATACAGTTTCTCTATCATAAGGTTTTCTCCAGTACTCATTTGTGAACACAAAATTATAAACATGTTATAGGATTGCTCATATAGTGCTCATATAGTAACAGAAGAATAAAGACTCAGACGCTATTTTCTCAGTGATAGAATTAACTAGAACAAAATATAATAGTCATATAATTTATTTCCTGAATATTTCAATAAGTCTAGTCTTGAAAACATTATTCTGAATGAACTATGAAACTATTTTCAGACTCCAGGTGAAGAAAATGCAGCCCTGCTTCTGATTTAGTTGCAAACTGAGTATGAGAGTACAGCATCATGAACAGGAAACAATGCTTTAATGGTGAAGACAATTATTCAGTACAAGCATTAGTTCTGATTAAATTATCATCAAGAAGTAGAAACCATTATTAGGGTATTTCTTTTGGCAGTTACTGAAAAAAATCCATAATTTTAAAATTGTACATATTAAAAAAATTAAACCAAAAACCCCACAAGTAGCAAAGTCACATAAATACTGAATACGAAATTCCAGATCCAACTCTTTATAATCATCATTAAAATGTACTAAAATATTAGAAGGAAATTGCAATACATTACATTGTATACTTAGGGATAAATTTTTTTTGGGTAAGTATTTAACACTTATGACTTACCAGCAGTAAAGTCATTATTTAAATCTATAAAGGCATGAGAGTGTGGTATATACATTTTACTTTGAGTTTCCAATGCAGACTGCCATGATAAGTTCCTAAAGAGAAGAACAAAAAGCAATATATTTTATCAGTGCATAGGGATTGTTAATCATAATATACCTTTTGAAAAAAAATAAACTGTGAAACTGTAAATAAAATTGAACAGAAAGCATGTTCCTCTAATGTTACACTAAAATTACTACTAGCTTATAATATACTAAGCAACTAGAGTAATTGAAAGGTTCTGCGAAGGATGATTCATAGCACAGGGGCTTCAGTTATATTTTATTAACTTTCTAAAGCAACTGGTTTTGTATGCAGAAAAATATCACCACCTACAAAGTAAAATTTAGTGGCTAGACTAAATTCCTACTGTAAATCTTGAGATACTGATTGCTGTCCTCCTTGGTTTCCTCAAGCAGTTTTAGTATCACTACTTCCGCAATCTACTTTAGGATTAATAAAGATGATCAAGAATGTACACAGTCACATGCTGTTAAAGCAGCTCAGGCCTGCTGCATGTAAATGGATTTTACTTTCAGCCACTTAAAAAAAAAAATCAATGCAAGAATTAGACTCTTGCATTATGATGGACTACAGGCTAATTATGTAATTTCCCAAACAGGTGAGAAATTTATTTATTTATAAACATACATTCCCTGCTGGTTTCTGTTCCATAAGTGACTGAACATCCATCAAACCTCCCTATTGGCAGCACACTGAAATAAAACAAATAGTTGAAAACTCATAGCTGTTGAGTCATCAGGTATGTTACTTTTAGAACCCTTAGCTGATATACTCAGAAAAATCTCAAAACACACTCCGTAGTAGCAGAACAATGGTATTACTGCTGTCTAGAATGACTTTGTTCCAGTGACATTATATATAGATTACTTAAGTCCTTATCTTCTGGGACTCATTTTAGGTTAAGGGGAAAAAAACCCCCAAAGTGAACCAACAAACAAAAAACTTCTGACTAGTTCCCAGAGATGATAACTTAAGTCTCAGAAATGTTTATTTTAAACACTTGATCTTAGAGAAATAGTCAAATATATTCTATAGGTTTTTTTATGTATTCAGTTTGGAAGATATCCGAGAAAAACAGGAATACAGCTCTAGTATAAATTAAAAAACACTTCAGACTAAAAATAGAAAAATGCTTTTTGAAGTTGACAAAGCTGTTTTCCACATACAAGACATTACTTAGGCTGTTACCTATAGCACTCAGTCTTATTTTGAGCTCTAATGAGGAAGTTTATTTGTATCCTAATGCTGCTGAAAGGATTTCTTCAACAAAACATTTTTTTCCGTATCTTGAAAAGCCTGTAAAAGTTTTCAATTTATAATCACTGCAAGATGTTCAGAAACACCCTTGTGAATTTGAAATCTATGTTCCAGAAGCTATCAATGTAAATAAAAGTAATGGTGATAAAATTCAATCATATTGCCAAGAAGGGTATGTTTTCTATTTACACATGTGTTAATTAGCCTACCTCACTTCTGAATGATCTGAGTGAAATTACCAGTTAATAACAACAGGTACAGATTTGTTAAACTCACTGATGGGGTGTGTGTGTGTGGGAAACCTAGTTTCAGCATTTCTTAAGGGCCACAGAAATCTATTCTACAAAGCCGGTATACTGTTGCCATAGAGAGGGAGTAATCATCTCATTGATTTCTCCAGTGGTAACAGACCTCTTTTGAAACAACAGAAACAAGACAGCCACATTGGAATGCAAGGACTCCCTAACACACTTTCTTTTAAAATCAACCTATGTATTCATTGTGTGCAAACCTAAAACAATTGGGATGGCAACACTCGAATTTCTCCTGAAACACGGAGGTGCAAGTCTCTGTGATGTTCCTAAATACTATTCAAAACAATCCTATCAAGTTCCACTTAAAAGCTGCAAAATGGCAAGTTAGATGTAAACTTCCTCAGACAACTTATTTACAGATCCAACCCTCTAAGGAAACAAGCCTGGTTCCTAATTTTTCCAATTATTCATTGGAAAATATTAATTATAATAATTAATAATATAAAAGATAATGGTTCAAAAAGAAAATGTCAGAAGAGCAGATTTCATATAACAAAACTAAGAACAATATATTTATTTTGGCATTTATAATCCAACTTGCATCCTAAAAATAATTGTTGCTGTCTTTTGAGCACAAGCTTTGACAATTGAGAGAAAAATCTATAAACCAGGGAAAGAATTCAGGTATTTTTATTTTGAGGCTGCTTTCTTTTTCAGAGAATGCCCACACCCATAATACTATCAATTGTGATAAACGGTGAATTGTTTGTTCATCAAACTTTGTAAAAGGAACAGGTAAACCAATTGCTTAAGCTGTTTTGCTCTAATAAAAGCACCAAATCAGGTATGGAAAAGTACCAAATGTATTCTGCTCTAGTGGGGACTTGATCCTCCAGGACATCATCCCTGCTCCCACCGGATACAGGCCTGGCCAAGCCCTGAGTTGTAAACGTCATCATAAATCTTAGTTTAGTAGCCTTGTAGACTGTAGCTTGTTTTACATAACTGTAAACTGTGTTTTGTCTTACATAGCCTTGAGAGTTACCAAGGTTCTCTGTAGCCTGTCTTGTGTAGTCTTGGTCTTTGTAGATAAGGGAAACTAACTGCCAGACAGGGAGGAATATGGGAGAGCCTCCCACGGGACAAGCCAGGTCACACCAGCCCTGTGATTTCTGACTCATCGCAACTCTCCATTTTGAGACAAAAGGTGAAAAGCACACTGCGAGGAAGACTGGCAGCCTTCCTCCCAAAGACTCCTGAAGACCCCGGCCCACGACCACCAGACAGCAGTGCGCAAGTGCCAAAGGGAGGAGACCC